>VRLP01005757.1:0-33866 GCA_009660295.1 Lophius piscatorius
TTTTTTATTGATGCTTTTATCTGCTTTTACTTTGTAGCACTTTGAGATTTGATCCAAATGTAAAGTGCATTATAAATTAAATGTATTATTATTATTATTATTATTTAACTATGGACACAGTCAGAGATAACACACTCTTAAATATGCCATTTATTTATTTAGCAAGATCTAGGAATCCCTGAAAAGTTGAGTTAACTATATCGAAATGTCCCATCTTGCAATGTTGAAGAAGCTAGAGAAATAAATCCTCAGATCCACACTGAAATTCTATTCTGGCTTAAGACCCAATAACGATTCTTTCAGCTAGATTCAATAGTTTTTGTGTAATCCTGCTGGCCTGGCTACTGAAGAGCCCAACTGAACTATGGTGGATGAATGTGTGAAAGAGCAGATAAGCTGGAAAAAACTCTGGCATACAAAGAAAAACACATCCAACTGAGTTAGCATAGTTGGCTGTTTGTGAAATCCCTATCAGTGTGGAAGGAAGGCTCCTGATAGAGCTGAGCAGATAAACCGTGACGGAGTTCTCCAGTCAGGTTATTGTCACTGGCTGCATTTTCGTATTGCTGGACCAGGATATCTTATGTTTTCTGAAAACATTTCAAAAATAAATTTTTTCTTCTTGTTTCCAGGAATTATCAGCCAGAATGAATGGTTTAAGGTTAGTTTAATCTCCTAATGTTAGATAGTGTGGACAAAGTGTCTAGTGATTATGGCTTTTGTTTTGCTCTCTGTATATGTGTTTGTGTTATTTCCTCTCATGTGACCTACAGTGACGTCCAGTGAGCACACACCTCTACATAACAGCTCAAGTTTCTCTATACAACTCACTTCTTAATGCAATTTTTGTTGACTCTTTAATCTCCCGGTGGCATACATCCCTTTTCTTAAAAAAAAAACTGTAATGGAGCTTACTTCTAAATGAGCCCACTGCCCCCTCCTTGTGCCCCCTCTTTTTGGATAACTTTTACAGACAAACAAACCAACGCCAGCAAAAACAGTTGCAGTTATATTTTTAAAAATCATGGGAAAAGCTTTTATCTCTGTGTGTGTTTGTTGACAATGAGTAACAACATGTAAAGTAAGAAGTGGGGGTTGTGAAATGACTTGTCTTCCCACACTTCATTACTCAGCACTGTACGATTTTCCGGAGTTTTGTGGAATACTTAGAAATAGTAGGAGGTTCTGGCAGGAATTCGATGTAATTTTTAGAAAAGTCTACGGATGAAACTGACCAGATGTATGTGTGATCTTCAGTTTATCCCTACCATGTAAGGAAGACACCGTGAAACAGTCTTTGCAGCGCAGTCCAGTGATGGGAGTGTTTCTGCCATCGTGTGGCCAACGTCAGTACTGCAGCAAGCTGGAGGCTCGATATTATCGATTTACGATTGTTTTACATTTAATAAAAGTGATACAAGTTTAAGAGACGGTGTCTGGAATACATGCAAGCGAGACATTGAATCGACTTGAAGGAAACTAGTGGTTGCTGAAAATTAAGCTTCCAAAGTAATAAAGAGAGGAAAGTATATTCTTGACTTTGATAAGACACAAAATTGACACAATTTTCAACTCAAGTTTCATTTAATAGTAGCGCTTGTGTTTCTGAATTTCACATGTTCATCCTTGGATGACTGGGTCTGCCTCGTTATCATAGGTTCATAAATTAAGGCTCCCATGTTTGAACCTGTTTGAAAATCTGATGCATAAACACAAAAAGTTAGTTTGACAAAACAGTATGAAACATTATAGATTTAAATGAAGAGATTTAAAATTCTTTATTCTCAAAAGCTGTTCTGTAACAGTCTGCGCTCGCCTCATCCGTAGTGGTTCAATGTATGCTATAGCTCGTATCAGAATCCGCTTACGCAACAGATCTGTCAGCTCACCCTCAGGTTACATCAGATGTCCAGATCTCTGTGATGGCACCTCTCTCTGGCTGAGACCTCTAGTCTGGAGAGTAAACATTACTCATCACTTCTTCTCTCAGTGGCTCACCCCATCAAGTGATTACAGGTGTAGCGAGTAAGAGAAAAAGGAACACCAGACATCCCGACATGGAGCTCAAACGGATGCAACCTGCAGCATCTCTGACTCAAAACACCAGATCCGTTACCACGGCACGTAAAAGGTTCACCCCATCATTTGTAGCTCATTCTGTCAAAGCAACCCTTCAGGACTGTTTCCTTGCACAGTCCATCGTCAGTAAACAATCACAAACAGACTGTCTTATGCACACACAATAATGATAAGGCTCTGTTTTATGCAGCGCTCATTTTACGTAAACACCCTGCCAGAATATGTCATATTCATTTTTCACAGTTTCTGGGCAAACAGGCCTGCCATCCACTTTTAGGAATCGCGAACACACTTGTCCAGAGACACGTGAAGCTCTGTTTTGCAGAGGTTTACCGGATCTGATACAGTTTATCCTGAGCTACATGACTCACCAGTCTCTGTATATTCACAGTGGACGTTAACACTCATCAAGGGAGTGAGTGTCCAGCTCCTGCTCTGTATGATTGCCCTGTGGAGGCTCATGATGTTTGGGTAGAGTAACACTGCCATCATCTCCTCATCTTCTCACAATCTGACCCTGCAGAAGACTGTAAAACGTTCACATTCTATAAAAATACTCTATACCGTATTTAAATGTATATGCCTTGAGTATCAATAGTGTTATTACATTGTTATAACACGTCATATATCATCGCTGACACACACAAGTAGAGGCAGCATTCTTAAAGGTGTAGTGAAAGTGTAATTTTCGATTCTATTCAGTTTGGAATAGTTTATAACAACGCATCAGTTAATCTGTGTTTGGTAAATATTCAATAAGTAATAGAAAGGAAAGTAATTAGTAACAAAGCTGCCAAATCAACCTGTTTTTCTCTTGTTATGAATGAACATGATACTCAAACTCAAGAGGTCCCAGTACCATTCCGATAACAAGTCCTGCATTTCAATATAGATTTTGTATAAAGTTACCCCACTGCAAGGGAATGATGGGAACAATTCAATTTAAGGTTAAATAAAGCTACAACTGCAGCACGACCTTTAGAAAGTATAATCAGTGGCAAATATATACAATATTTGTCTCCATGGTTATATAACTGTATGTGTTTGGTGCAGACTGATCACATATGGTCGATACCCTCTCCATGTCAAAGTTAGAATTTTGGTCAGTACTGATCTAATGTACAATGTGAAAACCGCAAAACTCTCATCTAAAATGTATTTAGGAATAAATGCGAGGATCCAGGTATTTAAAGTAAAGTTACCTCAATAACGTTACAGTACTTGAGTAAATGTACGCTAATATTTGTATGTTGTTGTGTGCGAATTGTTGAAACCAAGTCAATAATGTTTTTATGTGAGAGAAAAGTAAATTAAGCAGTAGAAATCCAATAAAAACCACTTTGACCCTCTACTCAACCAATTGGTAGAGCATATTTTGTGTTTCTTATTGAGAAATGCTTGCTTCATGACTGAAACACTTTACAAAAAGACTGCCTTTATTAAGGATTTATAAATGACTTGTGACTCGTTTAGTTCAATCTTTACTAATTTAGTTGTAAACTCTTTACAACTCATTAATAAGCTGTTATAACTCATTAGATATAAAGGGTATTAGAGATCTGATGTTAGTGAGCACAATCATCTGTACTGCTACCTTGATATCGCCAAATAGTGACCCACATTGACAAATTGAGAGCTGAGTTATAAGCTGTTTATAAACGTTAACTAATGACTAATAACGCATTTACAACCTAATGTATAACCTTATTATTAAACAATCTATAAATCCTTTAAAAAGGTAGCCTTATCATAAAGTGGTACGGAAATATCATGCAAACCAATGATTTTTCCGTAGGTTTTTATTTTCTCTGTGAGGACTTGAAAGGGTTAATTGACTTGCAGCAGGACCGGGGTATGAATGTGTGTTTGGAGATTGAACATGAGACATGACATGGCAGTAGCCTTTCAGCACTCAGAGCATCCTCATGCATGTTGTTTGCCCACCAACATGCGGCAATGCCTGCTGAGGATGGAGAAAACTGGAAGACAGAGAAAGAGAATCTGAGACGGGGAGCAACAGGTGAATGAGGGGATCCATGCAGCTGTGCTTTACTTGAGTGGTGCTGACAAGAAGCGAGTATGTTCCTTCATTGCATTATCGTGCTTCAACTCCCTCGGTGAATTGTCGAACAAAAACATGTTCATCAAGCATCGGGAGCTCTCGCTGCTGGCCAGCGGGTTTGTCATCATAGAACACATCTGTGTTTCATTCTGGGAGTCAATAACCCCTTTTCTTCCGTCTTATGACACTAATCTGATGTGAAGCAGGTGGTCCTGAGGTTTTCATGTGGCAAAGAGGTAATGAAAAAGAGAAACACCTAAAGAACCAGAGGAAAGGTGAGATGGAGGGAGTTAGAAGTGTTTGAGAGGGCAGGATGGGAAATGGCACACTGTTGCTAGCCACACATGTGTTATATTCAGCAGCTAGAGGAGAACAAGTGCACTCGAAATGGGTGGGGTCTGGTAACGCTGAAGACCCTGAGAGTGAAGTCTGGTTCCCATGGTTTTAGAGCCTCATATTGATTCAGTTATCGGCTACCCTGGAGTTGATTGTGCGTTAAAAGGCAGACGGGAATATTTTAAAGACTTAGACCGGATATTGAGTTATGGAAAATGTAGAATTGAGAGTGATTTATATGTGGTATGTCAGGTTTTGTCTGCTGGGAACAGAGCAAGATGAATGATGGTCAAGCCATTTATTTGTTGTATGTGTGAGAACCAGAGAAAAAATGTTTGTGGGTAGCACCCTCTGCCCAGGCCCGCAGAGCCTTTCCAAAGCCCCAACAGCCTTTTGGCTGGACCCCTTCCACGTGAGTCCAGTAACAGCTGGATGATGATGGGGGGAAAGGAGAAGAGGAGGAATGGAGGAGAGAGCCGAAGCACTGCAGGCCAGTTCCCAGGCTCCTGCCTCTGGAGACCCAGAGGAAAGGAAGCAGGGTGGGGGCGCAGAGGGGGACTGAATAAGGCAGAGAACAGCTGCGATGATGTCTTGCAGTTGTACAAAGCTTATTAGTGACCTTTCATGAAGTTTGAAAATAATTTTACCGTGATAAATGAGGCATTTTCTCATTATCAAGGCAAACATGAATAAAATATAGCTGTTGTAGTTTTTATTAATTAATAACAATTTTGTGTAAATATGGTTACTTTGGTCGCAAAATGATGTAATTTTCAACCTGAAATGACAGTTTTCTCCAGTTTTACTGGTATCATAGCTTGTTTTATGGCAGGAAACTAAACTATTCTGCTTTTCTACCAGTGCTTATTCAGCAAAAGCTACTGTGTGCTAACTATTTAGCAACAAGCTTGTGAACCAGGTGGAACATTTATATGCTGAAGAGCAGGGCCTTTTCAGGACTTGGTGGAAAACCAAACACAGTTAAAAGATGGATGAATGCTGGACATCACCAGGGGGCTAGAGATACAGCCAAAGTTCCGTTGTGTCTGCAGCTTATTTCCTCTATCCTTAAATGGGCAAATCCGTTCCTTCAAAAAATTGCAGAAGGTTGGTGATATGTTGATTAATTCTTCGTCTCCTCTTCAGTTTTAAGTCACACAATTTTTGGCCCTATCCGTGCTTTCCTACGGGATAAATTAACAGGATCTCATTAAAATACTGTAGAAGTCCGTCCCCCGGCGCACACTGTGGCAGCATCAGTGGGATGGATACCTGTGAGCCATCTGGGGCGAGACACTAAAACGCTATAAAAGAATGAAGAGTTTGCAGCACATGTTACACATCTGATTTTTGGACATGAAACCCTCAGCAGGTGTCTGTTCCTACGTCCGGCTGACTGATGTCCTCTTTTTGTTCGTTTTTTCCACGTGTTTTATTTTTCAAACACAAATATCTTCTCTTTACAATGGTTTGTCTTATAAGTTGACACATACATCACAGTACTGTAAAGAGAGTGTCTGATACGTATTGGCTAATTTATTTTTCATTTGTTTCTTTATTCTTAGGGTTGTGGAACATCGTGTGGAAAATGTGACTGCAGTGGGGTAAAAGGAGCAAAGGTAAGATTTTTATTTCCTCTCTTTTCAGTTCAATCCCTTTGTATTTGTGTTCGAATGTCTGCAGTTCTAAAGTCAAGTTCACAGCAGGCCAAAGCAGATGTGACAGGACCTCTTATGTTTTGAATAACGGGGGCAGATCAGTGGGACAGACTGGAGCTGGGACTGGGTGGGGCTCAGCAGAGACTGGGACAGGAACAAAGATCAGTTTGAATGTTGAATGTTTTCTCTCTCTAATGTTTAACCAGAAAAAAGTGAATATGTTTTGTGACATTGTGTATACTTTATAAACTACATATTATTTAAGAGTTCTCTCCTAAATAACAGTTTTCCTAAATTATGAATGCGAATGGTACTGAAATGATTTACAGGGAAAGGAAGAAAGTACATCATTTCAGCCAAACAAACTAATACCTATATTTAGGTTTTCCCTCTTATTCTAGGCTTTTTATGCATTATGCAAGTAAATTTCTTTTTTAACAAAAACTTGAAGTGAAGCCGATTTATTTTTCGCTGTCCAAGTGTATTATTGATTCTGATTAAATGAAAGCCGAGTGTTATCCAGAGTTGGTTAAAGTTTGCACATTCTTGAGCAGAAATACAGTTACTTCTTTAAAAATAAGCCTCTGGTAAAAGTTTGATTCAGCTTCTTTATTCAATCCAAAATGTCAAATTTGTCAGGCTTTTATATAGTTATTATTATTTTTTTTTTATTGATGCTTTTATCTGCTTTTGCTTTGTAGCACTTTGAGATTTGATCCAAATGTAAAGTGCATTATAAATTAAATGTATTATTATTATTATTATTATTATTACTTGAAAACCCTGCTTAAATACAGCAACCAATTATTTGTACTTTGTTTCTTCCCACTTCTGCTGCTATCTGTTCTCAAAGAGCAAAATCTGACATTTTTTGGCTCATTTTTGCAGCAACAGTAGCCAAACCTTCAGCTCACCCAACAACAACAGATGCTCTGACTGGGTCCAGTGGAGCCTGTATGGCCAATCCACTGTGCAGTCAAAGGGCCTCTCTGTTTTCAAAGCCGCTGAAATCCCCCTAACAGCCATCCTAAAATGATATCACTTCCTGAAGTTGCTTTGGCTACTTTGCCATGTTTTCCAGGTTTCCAAATTATTCTCTGGTATGATATGTTCAGGAGGTGGAATCCAGTCAAAAAAGAAAAAAGGACTTTTGTCATTTTCACCTTCTTTCTTTTCTTTATTCTTCTTCTGTTTTATTTTAATGGCATGTTTGACACCGTCTTGGATTTGTTTTCAAGAAATAATGATTTTTATAATACAATGCTGCCCCCTAGTGGCTGTTAATAAAAACAACATGTAGGAATTTTGGGGGGAAATTTTGATTGTTTTTGTTTATATTGTTTTGCACATTAAAAAAATTAAAAGCTATCATCTTCTGAGTCTTTAAGTGATATTTATTCAGTTATTAAAAAACACACACACATATATATATATATATATATATATATATATATATATATATATATATATATATATGTTTCACCAGCATGACTCTCTTGTACTCTGTCTGAGTCTGAATAGGAGAAGAAAGAAATAATTAGAAACATAATTTGCAAGCTTTTGCTTTGAAATAAATATACATAAATGGTCATGCTTACTTTATACACTCCAGATATTTCACACTTGTCATTAATGAAGGATGCTATAAGCCTACTGTCTTTCATTAAGTATAAGAATCACAGTTTCTGACAGGATTTATTAAAGACATTATTCATAATTTGTGTGTTACATGTTCAGTAATGTTACTACGGCATTGGATACATATATAGTAACTTATCTTAGAGTTTACAATTCCATCCAGGAATATTTTCAATTTGCATCTCCTAAATAAGATCTGTATTCCACAGGGTGAACGTGGATTTCCAGGACTTCAAGGTAATATGGGATTCCCAGGTATGCAGGGACCCGAGGGGCCTGGAGGGCCGATGGGTCAGAAGGTCAGTACACAACGTCTTTCTCTCAGTATGTCATTAAATAACCATTAGTAGTTGGGGGTTGACCTAGTTCTTGTTTCTCTTAGGGAGATATGGGCCAACCTGGGGGTCATGGACTGAAAGGAGTGCGGGTAAGAAAGCAACCATCAAAATAACGATTCAGCATGATATTAACCAGCCGGTTCAAATGTCGTGAGACATTAATGCTGATCTGTGATCTTGCAGGGTCCTCCTGGTTTACCGGGCTTCCCAGGAAACCCAGGACTACCGGTAGGTTCCACAACCATAAGACTGCTGCGTCATATCTAATCACCTGCTTTAAGATAACACACCGCAAATAACATGTTTACAGATGTTATACTAATTAGGCTGTCTTGCAATTTTGCTTACAAGATGTCTCAAATTGTCTATTTTGGGGCTTTTGCTCTCAGGGCATAAATGGAAATGATGGCCCGCAAGGTCTGACGGGTATCCCAGGATGCAATGGGACTAAAGTAAGCAGGAAGCATGTTTATTAAGCTGATACATACGAGATATTTTCCTTTGAAAAATGAAACCGTTTATGCCTCCTGACTGTGTTTTGTGTGTGTGTGTCACAGGGAGACGGAGGAAGGGATGGCACAGCTGGTTATCCCGGCCTTGATGGACCGCCTGTAAGTAATCGTGACTCGCTCATCAATCAAACACCTCGCCGCGGATCAGAATACATTTTCATTATTGCCATGCCACCAATATGAAGAAAATCTAAATTTTCACAAAGGCTGCCTTGTTTTTATACAGACCTACACACCTTTCAGGGTTTAGTCCAGTTTTGTGATAACCAATTGTAACAATGAAATTGAAATTAACGGAATTTGTAACAGAAGTATGTTGGTGTTATTCAGACAATGTCGTCTTCTTTCAGGGCATACCGGGAATTCCTGGAATAAAGGTCAGAAATTTATGATTCCTGAACATCTTCTCCGTAAATAAGACTCAATCTCCATCAGTCTAATCAGAGTGGTTAGACTCACATGTTCTATGATTCCTATGTTTGTTTGTGTCTAGGGTGACCCTGGTGGTGTGATTGGGATTGTTCCAGCTAAAGGACAGAGAGGGTTTCCTGGCACACCTGGATTAGCTGTACGTTATGTGTTTGTCAACCGGCCTGCTTGAGTTTATGAGTGTCAGGAGAAACAGAAACACGGTGAGACTACACATGTTGGGATTATTTCTAATTGTACACACATCTTTATCTGCTAGGGACAAGATGGACCCGCTGGACCTATTGGTCCTCCAGGATCTCGTGGCTATCAAGGACCCAAAGTGAGCACTGCAAAAAAGATGTAGCGTCCATCATCTTACACAGCCAAAGAAGAATGTTTGCTCTAAAACAGAAGATGATGATATTATATAACAGCAGATCATATGATATCTGTAGCTTTGAAAATCTTCCAGATACTGATGAATGATCATTATTTTTTGTTTGACAGGGAGACCCCGGCCCCCCTGGACTTCCTGGAGAGAAGGTAATACTTAAAGATATTACAGTTGTTAAAAGCAATGGCTGTGTCCCAGCAGAGACGTCATAAGACCTTTGCTTCTTTCTTCCACGCAGGGTGACAAGCTGGCCTTTGTGAGCGAGAAAGGAGAGAAGGTGAGGAGTTTTTCTTTGTTAACATGTTGTCTGTAAAACATACAAGGTGCTGGAAAGCATGACCAATTAAAACTGCAATGGTTGTACTTTTACTTCAAACCATATATCTGGTAAATGTAAAATTTATATCATTTTACAACATTTAAATCCTCCATTAAAACATTCAGATGGCTTCCATAATGCATCACCATATTATAACAGAGTTAAAATGTCTCCTAATACAAAAATGGTTTCATTGTCATGACATTATTTCTCACGTACATCTCACCAGGAACTCTCTCTATTTTTAGCACACCATTATTACTGAGCTGCAGTAATAAGTATGTTAAATTTAATTTCCTGCTTCTTTTTTATTTTATTTATCACATAGACATAAATCCCTCGCCATCATTATTATATAAAAGTCAGGGATATATCATCGGAATTGTAATTGCCGCCGTGCTGTGGAAAACTAGATGTTTTTTGGGGATTTTGGATTGGGTGTTATCTCCAAAAGTTTTGTGGCAAAATTTCTCAACTGTCTATCTGATTTAATCCAAATTTGGTGCAAATAAATAAACTAGATGGAGCTCTATATTATATAAACCATATTTTGTTCTAACAGCTCATATTTTATTCGCTAACGGGGCTTTTTCTTTCCGAACTTCCATTCTTTGGACATCATTTCCTAACTGTTGCTCAGATTTAGTCCATATTTGGTGCATAAAAATCAACACATGGAGATTTATCTTGTATTTATCACATTCTACTCTTAGTAGTTCATACTTAGCCTCCTAGAAGAGCTTTTTTTTTAAATGAAAAACAAACACGTTTCAGACATAACTTCCAAACTGTTGGTCCGACAGGGACTTCTTGAGATTTTTAAGTAGTGAAATCTAATTTGAGGAGTTCAATCATGAGGCATTCTTTGTACAATTCAAGGCCTGATACAATTCATAAAAAGAATTAAGTATTTTATTGCTGTACAGTGACATCTATGACTTCCCAAAGTGTCATTGACTAAGAATAAAAGCCCTGACTTTTTTCAAATATCTTTATTTATTTATATTAAGAGTGAAGATAATTTTTTCAACCTATAAAGAAACACTATACACCTGAAAAAAATGTAATCACCTCCAACTTATTTTTTACTTAAGTTTTTTTCCCCTGATTGTTTCCATCTGCCTCGCAGGGGGATAGAGGATTTCGTGGCCCACCCGGACCTCCTGGACCTCCGTCGCTGGGAGTGGAAGGAGGACGTACAACAGTACATGTACCTGGACCACCGGTAGTCACTCACATTTTTAATAAATGAGCAGAAATTGAGCTTTCAAAAATGCGCTTGTGTGTGATGGATGACTTTTTTCCTTGAATCGGATTTTAATATTTCTATTCATGAAGGGCGAGAGAGGTAAAACTGGGGACCGAGGAGAAAAAGTTAGTATTTGGCTTTCAAATATTTGGTTTATGTTAAGTTCATTTATTTTAAGTTCATCTCATTTTGGGATTTCCTGACTTCCTTTGAAGGGCTTCTGCGTCCCGTATCTCACTGGCATCAAAGGTGAACCTGGCCCAAACGGACAGAGAGTGAGTGGAGCTTTTATAAAAGTGTTATAAACAATTAAAGCGTTGGTTCTGATTGTTTTATATGCATATTGATTAAAAGTTTAAGATTGTAATGAAAAAAAACTTAAACGTCTTATGTTTCTTTATTTACCCATTTGACTTTTATTGTGGATCCAAATGACATCAAAACTCATTCTTTACTTTTAGGGTAAACCTGGCAAAGATGGAGATAATGGATCAAAGGTAATTATAGCGTACTCACTGTTGTACCCACCTACTCTGCTCCTCTCTCCAGCTCTCGCTTTTATATTATGAAATATGTATTGCTTAAGTACGTGCTGCTTTCAAACAGGGAGAAAAGGGCTTTCCTGGTACTCCTGGATACACTGGATCTGAGGTAACCACTTTAATCAAATCTGCATAGAATCAAGGTTTTAAAATGAAATGTAGGTTATCAGAGAGGTGTTATGGTCAGTCGGACTAAATTCTCTGCACTGTTTCAGGGTGAAAAGGGTGACGCAGGACCACCAGGTTACGTAAGTGATCCCTCCCCTCTCTTTTCTATGTATCGGACTCTCTCTTATGCACGAACTCCCTCTCTGTCTAACCCACTTCTTCTATCCCATCATTTAAGAGCTATTACTTATAGAAACTAAATGTTGAATAAATTCATTGAGTTTGCTGAGGGATTTTGGGCAGATTTTCCTTTTCTTAAATGGTATCTATGGCCTTAACTTGACAAGTGTCGACGAGTGTCTAACGAAAGATGCAACGGAACATAGTTACATTTTGAATAGGTAGAATATAGAATTGAAGGAGCTAGAGCCAAACAAGGCCACTTAACATCCCATTTATTTAATTTGGCCCCATCACCTCTTTACCAGGATGTTTCCTGGTGTCAGCTAACACTTTAAAGTCTAAGCATGTTTTTGAATTTTGTTAATCTACCCCTCACAAGATCAACAAATTTATGGAGGTTCAGTTATATATTAAAGGAGTACACAGTTATAGTACGGATTAAGTGAATATTTTATCTTCAGTGAGATTTGTAAAGCTTCAAACCACAAAACAATTTGTTCAGAGTGTTAAATCTATGTCTTACACTTCTGTCAACACAAATAATTTGCACCGTCACTGCAGCAATGGACTTAATCCGAAGGATAGATGATTCATTCACACCAGTGTCCTGAAACCCAAACACAATAAAAAATAAACTGCATCATTAATCTCCGTATTTATATAATTTTAGGGTAGTGGAGCTCCTGGTCCTTCTGGTCCTCGTGGTTTCCCAGGATTACAAGGACAAAAAGGTAAAGTTATGTCAGCATATCCACACTCCCATTCCAAGACATTCATATAATCATGAACATTAACCTTTCATCACTTCTGACAATAAGCATATTGTTGTTTTATTTTTGGATTCTTCTTAATCTACAGGTTTCCCAGGTCCTCAAGGAGAGGCCGGTCCACCAGGTAAAACAATGCAGTCCATTTCTATAAGGCTGTTTGGGTCACGTTGACATACTAATGCTAATAATAATACGCTTATCTGGCTTTCTTCTTCTGTTCTCCAGGAAAGTACATTGAAGGGCCGCGTGGAGAGAGTGGTCAGAAGGGAGACACGGGTGAGAAAGGAGAGAAGGGGATAGAAGGAGAGTCTCTCATTGGTCCTCCAGGACAGCCAGGCAACCCTGGAGCCCCAGGAGCACGGGGATTACCACGTATGCCTAATCATTGAATATTCCAATAATTTTGATGACACGGAGGGATACATGTGTAGTGTGTATGCACAAATGTTTTAAATCACTCGTGTGTGTGTTGTGTGTCTGTTTTTGAATGTTGTGTATGTGCACTGACATGGCCGCGCAGCTGACCCCAGTGAATGCAACATCGAGAAAGGAGCTCCTGGCCCATCTGGACCTCCAGGGTTACAAGGGGAACTGGGACAGAAAGGTACATTGTATACTGATCAATACCAGCCATGAATATGAATGAATCCATCTAAATTTCTATGCTTTCATGTTTTCGGGGTAGTGGTGCCTTTTTTTGGTAAATACACCATGTGCTTCAATAATACGGCTGGACCACATGTTTACGTTATTTATGCACATCTTTATTTGACCTATTTTAAGGTGACAGGGGAGATACCTGTGTTCAATGCGAAAGTTTTGGCCAACCTGGATTCCCTGACCCCCAGGCAGCTAAAGGAGAGAGAGGTGAGTGAATAGTGGTCAAATTCAATAAAAACAATGGTGTCTGGACAAATGTCTGGTGATGCAAAGAGATATTTAATAGCCTTCAGAATATTTCCGAGCTCAGCTGCCCATGTTTATCATTTTCTGCATGCACGTTTTGTACTGTACATTAACACCCACTATGATGAGTGTTGAATGAGGATTCCTCAATGAGGATGAGGAAGTGAAATATCCATTTTCATCTGGCAGGACCTCCAGGGCCAGTTGGTGGCAAAGGAGAAAAGGGTCAGTCCGGTGCTCCTGGACAACATGGAGAACCTGTGAGTTTAAAGATGACAGACAAAATCTGGAATTAATGATTTCAGCTATCCCCCATTTCATTTCAGAAAATGGAACAAAAGAAGTTTAACTAGATATTTATTTTCAGGGTTCTGCGGGAGGCCCTGGATTGATCGGAGCACCTGGTGCTATTGGTGAGCCAGGGGACATTTCCACAGCTCCTGGACTTAAGGGAGACAAAGGTATTTCTGGGCGTCCTGGATCACCAGGCCTGCCAGGGTCAAATGGACATCCAGGTAGAGATGGTATTCCTGGTGTACCTGGCCTCAAAGGAGAAGCGGTAAGTGTTTGTGTGTTATTTTGATGAGGGAAATAAAGGACATTGCGACAACATCAACGGCACTGAAGATACTATATAAATGCATTAAACAGCTCAGTCAAAGGTTCAATGGGAAGGAATTAGGAGGATCTATTGATAACAATGGAGTTTACTCACAATTTCTTATTTATTAGTGTATAATCACATTAAGCTATATGTAATCGTTATCTTTTTCTCACATTAGAACGCAACATTTATGTCTTGAAATGGAGTGGGTCTTCTTCCATGAGATATGCCATTTTCCACCGCCATGCTTTAGCATTAGGGAATGTTGAGAAAAAGTGTCTGCATCTTTGTTTGCAAACTCCAACCTCACCTCTAAATGTCACACTTAGTACTTTGAAAACCATTCGCTGCAAGTGGAATTAAGATTATTTAATAAATGACTTTCTTCCAGCTCTACACAGAATTTTAAGCCTTTCAACTAATTTTTTTTAGTTTTGGTTTTTGGATCACCTTTCGTATGTTATGATCCACGTCTGCTCAATAATAATAATGCTCAATAATCAGCTATCCAGCTCTTCAAGTTGTTTTGGATCTTTTAAACGAAGAGGACATCATTTTCCTCTCATTATGTTCTCAGGCTAAAGAGGGCATCAAAGGTGAGCCTGGATTAAGTGGGAATCCTGGTCCTTTTGGGCCACCGGGTGAGAGGGGCCCACCTGGAATGCCAGGGTTTGGTCGACCAGGAGAGTCTGGAGAGAAGGGCAGTCAGGGGAGACCGGGCATTCCTGGATCTCATGGACAACCTGGTAGGCATGAGTCATATAGTAAAAGAGAAGAATCACATTCTGGAAAAAGCACTTCATAATCCAAGCAAATACATATTGATCCTCCTCCAGTACACAACATAATTGATAACTTATAACTAATAACTTATAACTTGTGTCCTAACAGGTGCAAAAGGTGAGGCAGGTCAAGGAGTGTTGACTCCTGGGCCTCCTGGAGCACTTGGAGTACAAGGAGAACCTGGCAGACCTGGACTTCAAGGTGAGCAACCCCATAGTTCGCTGGTTTTCATTTTGAAATTAATCTAATCTTTGTTTGTTACATTTGTTTTTAGTTAAAAAATAAGTTGTGAATTATTATGAATTTTTCTTAATTGCTAAAATTGTTGGTGATTGTTCATATTCAATGTTTTTGGCTTCAGGTGACAGAGGCATTACAGGAGATTCTGGATTGCCAGGATTCCCTGGCGAGAAGGGTGAGCACGGACCCCCTGGAATTGGACTTCCAGGCCCAACTGGTCCTAAAGGTAAGTTACTCCATGTTGACCCCATGTCCATGGATTTATTGCATAAGACTCCAGAAGAAAATTCCAAGAAATGTTTTTTTTTTGATAGAGTGTAAGTTCCTGAGCTTAGCAAAACAGAAATGTTTCATCCCTGTTTGTAGGACTCAGTGGAATAGCAGGAGCTCCAGGATTTCCGGGAGGGCCAGGAATACCTGGAGAGGAAGGTTTGATTGGACAGCCTGGTCCAACGGGCCAAAAGGTGTGTATCTTTCAATTGTACATTTAAATTCGATATCAGATTTATAGAAAAAGTTAACTCAACTTAATTTTTTGGCTTAAATTATGCAGCTTTCGTTGGATCCACACTACAGTTGTTGGAGCCATTTCAAATTCAGTGTACAGAACAATCTGTTATTAAGATTTGAGATGCAGATAAGAGCTTATTTCTATACTTTACAGGGTGAACCAGGACAGGGTCTTCCCGGTCTTAAAGGTTCACAAGGCCCTTCCGGTATCACCGGCTTCCCAGGAGAGAAGGGAAACATTGGCCTATCTGGTATTCCTGGACAAAAAGGCGATATAGGATTACCAGGGCCTCAGGGAATAGAAGGTACTGCAGGACATTCAGAATAGCTCTGCAGTGAAGCTTGGTTTGGTTCAATCCTGGTCAAACAGACCCATCTCTTTATGCCAAGTGTTTCATTTATTATTTGATCTTTAATATTAGGCAGCGTGGGACACCCAGGACCACCTGGACAGGTTGGCTTGCCAGGTGCTCCAGGAAAGGGCTCACCTGGAGTTCCTGGACCACAAGGACCAACTGGGGAGCCTGGGCCATTTGGTGAGCACAAACTCAGCATTCAAACATAAACCCTTTTCAGAAATTTTTTTTTTATATGTTAGAAAAATTTCATTTGTATATTATAAGATTAATTAGGGCTACAATTATGTATGTGTTTTGGTCTCTGAGTCCTGCTATAATGCACAAATTAGTGGACACTTGAAGTGAGTTCAGCAATTTCAATGCAACGATTCACTAAATAGGAAAATTCTAAATTGTCCTGAAACTGATTCAAATATGTTTTCATGTGTTTATGCTGGACAGGTAGGGAAGGTGAAAAAGGAGAGCTTGGATACCCAGGTCATCCTGGTCTGGATATGCCAGGGCTTCAGGGAGATAAGGGAGCCCCTGGGTTCCCAGGAGTACCTGGTTCTAAAGGACTGTCAGGACCACCTGGCTTACCAGGCAGGGATGGACTAATTGGAAACCAAGGTGACATCAAAAACACAATCATCATTGACTCCTACATTTTCATTTTCTTATTTTTCCCACAATCTGAATATTTGTGTCTGTTTGACAGGTTACAAAGGTGAAATGGGGGTTATGGGGACACCCGGAGTTCCAGGCTTTCCTGGACCATCTGGTACACCTGGATCTCCTGGTCTGAGAGGTGAGCACTACAAAATCCTGAAAACTATTTATAGTGTTGTGGCATTATTCAGCCATCTACTTCCCAGGCTTTATCAGCTTCAGTAATCGTTTCTCTTTCCACTTACCATCAGGTGAGCCTGGTACTAGTGGACCTAGAGGTGAGATTGGAGAAACCGGTGCTAAAGGAGAAAGAGGAGATATGGGTCTTCAGGGACCTCCTGGGAACATGAGTAAAGTTGACATGGAGCACATGAAGGGAGAGAAAGGAGATAGCGGAGAAATCGGTATAAAAAAATACTTTGACCTTTAGGTTGGATAATATTGTTTGATAATAATGGAAAATAAATTGGGATAATGACACTGTGTTTTTTTAAATTCTGTTGTCTTTCAGGTAACCCTGGTGTCCATGGGCAGAAGGGATATCGTGGACTTCCTGGGGACCCTGGAATGCCAGGAAAAGATGGAGAGTCTGGATCAGCTGGACAACCAGGTGACCACTTGAACAGTATTTTATATTTATTTCAAGAAGCAATCATTGATGTTTGTTTGCAAACCATGAGAAAGTGGATAAATTGTGCGTTAGTAGGTTATTAACATTGCTTTCGTATTTGATGTGTTTTCTTTAATTCCTTTTCGCCTGCCAAATCACTAACACGTGAAAAATGTTGCCACTTGCCTCTTAGGCCTTCCATAGTTCATCCTATTCATTTCATTTCACTCATGCTGAAAATAAAGGACAAATTAAAAAAAGTGTAGTTATTAATAATTCATACTCTCTGATGTGTCTCAGGTGAGAAAGGAGACATTGGTTTCCCTGGAGAATCTGGCTATATGGGACCACCAGGACAGAAAGGCAACCTAGGAGAGATGGGAATACCCGGTATGAACACGCAAAGAAAACATACAATATTTGTTTGTCAAATACCAGCTATTTGGAATATGTGTGCAAGCTTGTATTATGGTTATAATAATCTTAATGTAAATAATAAAGACTGGTAATGAGAATATTCAACAATTGGAAGGTTAAAAAAAAAACCTCCCCATATAATTTTTAGAAACACTATTACAAATATTTAAATTTTCTTCTGTGTGTGCGTTTGTGCAGGTTCGGTTGGTCCAAAGGGTACTAAAGGAGATTTTGGAACACCGGGACACCACGGATTCAGAGGCACAGACGGGCAGAAGGGAGACAAGGGAATACCTGGTGATGCCGGTATTGGGATACCAGGACTTCCTGGAGAAAAGGTAACCCACTGGTTATGAAAATTTTTATTTTTGAACACATTGATACTATCAATGTACTATACAAAACCTAAGACAATATAATTTGGGAACGTAGTTGCCAGGTAAGAATAATTAAGTGAAAGTGCTTTAACATGCATTCTTGTCAGTGGCCAGTAGGGGGCACCTCTATTCCTTTAAATGTGAATTCGGAAATTGTGTAGCATATTAAAAAATGTCCTTACTCCTCACTTATTTTATTACTTTATAAATAAATTTACTATTGACTTGAATATGTCAATTTTTTATTTCAAGTCCTCTCTATTAAAGCTTTGTGTTCATTTTGTAACTTATGGTCCCATTTATAGCATAATAGACAGTAAAGCAGATAGGTATGTTTCACAACAACATTATGTTCCTCAGGTTCTTATCCTCAAATTGATACTCTCTTTCCAAATAATGTAACTTGAAACAAATAAAGTGATGACCGTTGTATCAAACTCAAGGACTCATCACTCTATTTCACAACCGATGGTAACGTAACTTGACAGCTCATCTTATGTGGACAGAAAATTGGCCGTTGGACGAAACATTACTCTCACCTACTGGAATAAGACTCATTGATAACTTTAAATGTCAAGATGAAATAAATGGTAAATTGTGCCGAACCGATTCGAGAATGGAAATCTTTTTTTTATATTACTTTAATTTTTTACCACCTTTGCATTTTGAAACTGTGTTCTGATTTGCTACTTTGAGTAATATGTAGTTATTTCAATCATTATCAGCCTGTCTTTACTGACATTTCTTTAATTCCTCTGCTCTAACAGGGTCAGAAAGGCCATACAGGATTCCCAGGATTACCCGGAGAGAAGGGTCTGACGGGTAATGAGGGTATGTCTGGCAAACCAGGATTGCAGGGATCCAAAGGAGAAAAAGGACTTATCGGGTATTCAGGTCAGATTTTAGCCTGTGTTGTCACTTTTATCCTATTTGTCTACAAGACTAGTTACAGAAATTATACACATGTGAGTTATCATGATTATGATGTGTGTTATACAGGTCAATCAGGTAGACCAGGTGAGAAGGGTACCCCTGGGCTGCCCGGGTCTGCAGGAGAGTCTGGCCTTGTGGGCCGTCCTGGTAAGTAACAGGGTTATTTATTATGTAACACATGGGTGGAAGGTGGGGCCATTGCGAGACAAGGATTTACGACATTTAGGTGTTGATCTGAATCAAGGAGAGATACCAGAAATACTTCAGAGTTAATTGTCATTGCCAGTGCAAGATAGGGCTTTTTCGCATTATTCTGCACATGTTTTTTTCTCTCGCAACGAACCAATTTGGAATAATTTGTGAATTGAAACTGACAAGATCATTGAGATCACAGACATCAATGATAGAAAAGACAACACAAGACAATTTATACACTTGTCAAAACCACCGCCTTTTTAATCTTTTCAATAAAAAATTGTGTGTGAACTCTCTTCTAGGTGAAGGTGGCTTGCAGGGACCTCCTGGTCCTGCCGGAGAGAAGGGAGAGTCTGGAGTGGATGGCATCCCTGGATCCTCAGGGGAGAGAGGAGACTCAGGTTAGTGTCAGAGGGGTTAGAAAAAAACTACACTGCTAGCATCTGACTCGTTTATGGATATGCTGTTTCTGTATAGTTGTAATATAATTAGTCTCTAATTCTGATAAATCCTACAGGGTCAGCAGCATCAGTCAGTTACAAGGACGTTCTCATGTTACAGTGCCCTTTCCAAATATAGGGACAACTTAAACCTGAATACACAACACAGTATCTACTCTAGACTTTTAGTTGTAATTCCCAGAAACTTCCTGTAATGTACTTTCATTTGATCATCCACAGGTTTACCTGGCAGAGGGTTCACTGGACCACCTGGAGTGCTTGGCATCAAAGGTTAGTGCTCTTCCATTGCTTATTCATTCAACCCTCCAGTCACAGGAGCCATGAGTTTCATGATGTGTTCCTTCTCTTTTTCCCTTTACAGGTGACAAAGGTAGTCCCGGCTTCCCTGGCACTCCAGGTCATCCGGGTATTCCTGGTATCAAAGGAGACAAAGGACTCACAGGTTTACAAGGATATCATGGTGAGCCGGGAGAGAGAGGCCTCCAAGGTTTCTCTCTAGAGGGTCCTAAGGGAGAAAGGGGAGAAACAGGAACACCTGGAGAAACAGGTATGCCGTATTAATGACAGTCATTGAACTGTTGTAAAAATGTAGCACAGCAAAGGACACAAGTTGTTTGTGTCTTCCTAAAACAGGGTCCACAGGAGCACCTGGGCCCAGTGGTGTGCCAGGCAGACACGGCCATAAAGGAGATGAGGGTGTCCAGGGTAATCCTGGTTTCCAGGGAGAGTCGGGACATAAGGGTGACCCTGGAATTCACGGACATCCTGTATGTCATGAAGCTGATTTTAATAACTCATGCTTTACATATTTTTTAAGCATTCTGATGAGAGAAGGCTGATTAAATTGAAAACTATCACTTTTTTTTAGAAAAGCAATTGTCGATGTGCCACTATTTCAAACTTGTGTATTCATGTATATACGACAGGGACCAGCTGGCCTTCCAGGTATTGATGGACAGAAGGGTGAGAGGGGATCGCAAGGTGTTCCTGGCTTCCCAGGTGAGCACAGACGATGTGATGACTTTGATGAATTTGTGTGTGTGTGTTTGTGTGTGTGTGTGTGTGTGTGTGTGTGTGTGTGTGTGTGTTTTTGAACGTACATTATCACAACTATATGTTTAATTCATATGTCTTACAATTCAATGTTGAATACAACTCCAGGTACAAAGGGTGGTGTCGGTGACCTTGGATTCAAAGGAGAATTTGGAGACAGGGGATTCCCAGGAGAAAAGGGTAAGAAAGAAGGAGAACTAAAACAACACATTTAGATATTATTAGAATCTGTGTCCTTATACACTGCAAACAATCAAAGCTACCAGGAAGTGTCCTCAAAATATACTATATATTTCAGGAAGTGACGGCCCTCCTGGTCCACTCGGCCCCCACACCATCATCAAAGGAGACATTGGGTTCCCAGGAGATCAAGGATTACCAGGACCCCAGGGACCATCTGGTCTCCCTGGACAGAAAGGACAGCAAGGTGTGGTTGACATTGTGTAATTCCTTATGATTCTAAAAATTCTTCTGCATCCCCTGTTCTTATTGTCTTGTTGCTTGTTATTTGACTTACAGGTTTAACTGGTATTCATGGGCCAAAAGGTGAAGATGGCGTTCCTGGGTATCACGGTCAACCAGGGGGCAAAGGAGAGCCTGGTCTCCCAGGGCCCCAGGGTGAGAGGCTCATAAAGGCGAAGGGTTTGGAGTAGAGCTGACATGTTGTTGCTGTCATAAAATATTGATTTCTCTGTGTCTCTAGGACCCAGAGGATACTCTGGTCCCCCAGGACCTGATGGTGTTCCAGGTCATGTGGGCCAACCAGGTCCCTCCTCCATGGATCATGGGTTCCTGGTAACCCGTCACAGCCAAAATGTGGAGGTTCCAAACTGTCCCCAGGGAACATCACTCATCTATGATGGCTACTCCTTACTCTATGTCCAGGGCAATGAGCGGTCTCATGGACAGGACTTAGGTGACAAACAAAAAAGAGAAAGAGATAGAGAGAGAGAGAGAGCGAGAGAGAGGGAGAGAGAGAGTGACTTAGAAGGAGAAGGAGAATTGAGGAGGAGATTATTGGACTAAATTATGTCTCCTTGGTCTGTGGTTCAGGTACGGCCGGCAGCTGTCTCAGGAAGTTCAGCCCAATGCCCTTCCTGTTCTGTAACATCAACAACGTGTGCAACTTTGCATCCCGCAATGACTACTCCTACTGGCTCACCTCCCCTGAGCCCATGCCCATGACCATGGAACCTATCACTGGTCAAAGCATCAAACCCTTCATTAGCAGGTTCGATAGCATTTCCATCCAAACTGGTGACTTTTAGGTGTCCATGATTCTCCTATGACACTGCCCCTCACAAGTGTGTATGTTTTTGTGTGTGTGTTTGTGTGTGTGAAGGTGTTCCGTGTGTGAAGCCCCAGCCATGGTCATAGCAGTTCATAGTCAGACCATCATGATCCCTGCCTGCCCCCGCGGATGGGACTCTTTGTGGATCGGCTACTCTTTCGTCATGGTAAGACGAAAATTCAGTTCTTCCGTTCACCTCACGTATCATCTAAGCCTATGTTTCAATAATTCAGTCAAATGTGGGACGTATTATTCAGGTTTTTTATGTAATCAACGTAGATAAAGCAGAGTTTCACATATGCATGGAGTTTATTAATTTTTCGTTTTGTGTTTTACTCATCATGTTTCCTTTTATTGAGTATTGAGTTCATGTGAATAAACCATGTAAAGCAATACGAGCTAATTAGTAGGGGTACTTTTTCCTGTCCTATTCCTAAACACCGCTGTTTCCCTTCATCGTCCTCAACCTAATCTCCTAAACTGTAACACTTATAATAGGAAATAAATAATAAAATAAGCAAAGTACACAGACATGTGCATTTTCCAAATAGTAGCAAATGAATGCCTACATACTTATGCACCAATACAACCAAAATAATCTACACATGTACATGCATGCATCAACATATTTAACATGTCTGTGGTTGAAAACCCTTCAAACATTTGCACATGGACTTATGCACAACTTACTTATTTCAGAAACCCAAAAGTTACTCTTGAATTTTCTCATTTGGTGACGGAGCTGCTTTCATTTTGTGTTTGTGCAGCACACCAGTGCTGGTGCTGAGGGTTCAGGCCAGGCTCTGGCCTCTCCTGGTTCCTGCCTGGAGGAATTCCGCAGCGCTCCATTCATCGAGTGTCACGGACGTGGAACCTGCAACTACTACGCAAACTCCTACAGCTTTTGGCTCGCCACCATTGAAGACAGTGAAATGTTTACGTAAGGCAGAAACACACACACTCACACATTCTGTTTCTTTATTTTTCCGGATTCCCATTAAAGTGAAATCCCAGGAAATGTTTTTGGTAACCTCCTGTGATTTAGACTTTCAAGTTGTTGCTTCGAACAGGTTAACTCCAGGTAATCATGACTGCGTTCACTCTGCAGGTACATGTGGCTCAAATCAGATTCCGTTTGTGGTTTTTTATTGTCAGGACAGCAAACATCACATCACATGGAATCTGATCAATGCTGATTTGAGCCACTTTTTAAGTAAATGTTGTCCTATATCAGCTACTTATCTGTTTCTTGCTGATGTGACGGCAGTGTGAACATTTGGATCAGAAGTCATGTGGCTTTTCTTCCACTGAGCATGGATGATGTCAGTTATGGAAGCTTGCAGCAACAATGAGGTTGCAAATTGAATTGAACAATGGAAAAACGTCCCAGTGAAATCCTGTTTTACTGTCTTAGCCTCAGCCTTAAATGCTGACACAGTCACAACACTTACTGTGGTTTAATAGTTATGACATACTCAGGCTGGTTGTGAGTGTGTGACCATGGTCCAGGTCTGTTCCCACTGATGTCAGATACGGGTGATGAATGAGAACAGTCATATAAATACAAAAGATTTGATTAAACAAATAAACAGAATAGTTTCACTTTCAACAATGGTGTGAATGTGAACTATGACATCACTCCTGGGTGTCTTTACAAGAACAACAAAGAACAAGACCTATGCTGTTGTCACCGACAGCAAGTGAATATCCCCGTAAAGTCCCCAATCCCCTGCGCAGCATAAGGAATCCCTCTGATTGAACTCCTCAAATCAAATGTAGAGTTCTGTCCACAGAATCTTTGTAAAAGAACTCCGTCTAGTCAGCAAAATATGAACTATTAGAGTAAATATGATGTATGCAAGACAGATCGCCTCGAGCTGATTCGTATGCACAAAATTTGGACTAAATCCGACCAACGGTTAGGAAGTTATTTTTAAAAAAAAGCTGTGTTTTTGTAAAAAAGAGAATTCCCCTTAGTGAGAAAAATATAAACTTTTAAGAGTAAAGTTTGATATATACAAGACAGATATCCTCTAGTCAAATGGTAAACTAAATGGTAAAGTATTACGTATTTTTGTGAAAAAGCTCCCTGTAGTGAGTAAAAAAAAAGTACTTTTAGAGTTCAAAACAATGTATTAAATATAGATCTCCCTTAGTTAAATGCATATGCTCCAAATTTGGATTAAATCAGACCAGAAATTGAGAAATTATGGCCCGAAACTTTTGGAGATAAAACTTCCCCTAATGTTAGGAATATGCAACTGACCTTTCCGTCCTCGCACTAAGATCTATTTGGGTATTAAATTTCAAAATTATCAATGAAAAGCTTTTTGAGTTATGTCCAAAAAACAGTGTTTTTCATGAAGAAGCTTCCCTTAATGAAGTAAATATGACCTTTTGGGGTAATATATGATAAATACTAGATGAATATCGTCGAGTCTTTTCATATGCACCAAATTTGGATTAAATCGGACCAACAGTTGAAAAATGATGGCTCGAAAACCTTTGGAGAAAAGCTCTCACTAGTGTTGGAAATGTATAGCTAACCTTTCCCAGCACCTTGTGCAGCACCATTTCCAAAATCACTCTGGTTCTTCCTCACACTAAGGTGAATGTGGGAAAGAAATTTGAAGACCATCCATGAAATCAGTGTGAACGATGAATGATGTTTTGGGTTGTAAAGTTCTTTGAGAGGTCAGGCAGAGGCAGATGAGAAAGGCCTTTTACAAGTACAGCCCAATTACCGATAACACTCTGACACTTCCACAACCATCAGATTTTAAAGAAAAGAGCTGAAATTCAAACTGTTTCACATGTAGGTGGACTGATGTTTTTCTATCTACCTCCCTTCCCAGGAAACCTGTGCCGACAACGCTAAAGGCAGGCAGTCTCCGAACACACATAAGCCGCTGTCAGGTGTGCATGAAGAGGACATAAATGCCCGGCGCTTCCACGTGTGCTGACATCCTCGACCTGCCTTTACTTCCTGTCTTCAACGGATGGTGCTATTTCCCTGCATGTGTGAGAGGAAAAGGAAAAGAGATGTGGAGTGCAGACAGCCTGAGATTGAACATTACAAACCAGAACAGAGAGCAAGATGCCTTTTTGCTCCTTGCAGAACACTAAACCATCACGACCGCAATGTGTCTCTAAAGAATTGCACCCAGTTTACCTCTGCACTGAGTACAAGCCCCCTAATCTGGTAAACTGGTGTTCACTTTGAACGGGTTGTTTGTGTAAGCCAGGTGCTATTCTCACTTATCTGCCTTATCCCATGTTTGTTTTTTATTTCCATTCCCTACCAGTGCCACAGCATTCAAAGATATATCCATGTATTATCATAGAAGTTCACCTTTTAACTCGTTTAAAGATACTAATGCAGAGGTTGGGACGTACCACTGGTTACAGATGCTTGCCTATTTGCTAAGTTGCAGAAATAGCTTTATAATAATCACTGTTGTAAATATAATGCATTCCTCTCTAACAAAGTTCAACATACTCTCCTCAGGTTATTATTGAATTACTTTGTGTGTTATTTTAGTCCATTTTTATTTATAAGATTTATGAGAAAATGTTGGAATTCCATTCATCCAAAATACAGTGTTTCGATGTCTGACAGTCGTCGCATTCCTGACATAAAAAACATCACTCACAGAAGTCGAGTGCGTGTGAGCGTGTGTGCATGTGCATGTGTGTGTGTGTGTGTGCATGTGTATGCGTGCGTGCGTGCGTGTGTGTGTGTGAGTGTGTGAGTAGATTAAATGAATGGATTTGAGCTGCTTGGAACTAAGTGTGTATTGTGCATATATATTTTTCACAGCCACAAACAGACATTAAAAAAAATAATCTTCCCTATAGAGCATTCTTTCCTACAGCTGTTTATTCCAGGCTTTACTCGTCTCACATTACGTGAACCAAATGCCTCTGATCCTCTTATTCCAAAGAAATGCACATGTATATATATTTACACATAACGTGTACTCGCTATTTTGCTTATCAAGTCGACTGTTTCAGTTTGTGAATTCCTGCCATCATGGCCGTTTTAACTCAAAATGGATTCGTCATCAAGTCTTTAAGATCAGCACATCCGTGTTTTGCATTTGAATCAAACATGGACAGATGAGGATGACTGCTTTTATAGATGCTTTAAAAGGTCTTAACATATACAGTATTTGGACATAAAGTCCGTCTTGGATCGGTGGGGGAATGCTTCTTTCACCCCAAACCTTTTTATCTTTTGTCCTTTTGCAATTAATTAAATAATTTGTACTGTTAAATGTGTAACAGTTACTCTGCAATAACTTTAAACTGTATTTACTTGTGTGTTTGCAAACTTGAATACAGTGGGAATAATCCTAACTAATTAACAAACCGGATATATTCAACACCTTATATTTTCCAAATTCCATACTCTCGTTTTTCCAACAATAAATTGATTTGTAGAATATTCTGATATATTTATGATAGGTGTTTATTCCCCCTTCAGTTTGATTGCTGACACAATACTTTAAATTATCCACAAGAGGGCAGCACCAACACACGTTGTTGGTAAGATACTGATGATTCATGACCTCTAAGCTCTCCATTAGTGCGATTCACAAACTCTGAGTGTTTTTATTGCCAATGGCTGTTATTCCAAGAATAAGTAGCAAAAGCTGACCTCAAATCTATCTTGAACCCTAATAATTGCACCCTCTGCACCAATACTTCCACTGTGTGATGCAGCCAATGCCTCAGCACTTCTGCTGGGACGGTGGCCAACAAACCCGTTCACCCCATGAAAACACAAACAGATCGATCGGCTCTGCAGAGAACCAGATAACCCCTCCTTTCATCTCCACTCTCGTCTTTCATCTATTACCGGAATCCTATCCTTTGTTTCCTCTCATCGCCAGACAGACACACAGGGGCCTTGACCCCAGCTATCGTCATAAAGATGTGAAACAAGGCCTTGACCTCTGACCGAAAAGCGCAAAGTCACTCAGGTGGGAGTCACAGTGGATGGCCTTATTTGCCAACAGGCAAAATAGTTAAATGACAGCTACAACTGAGGGCAGTGACCTAATGACCATGTCCATGATGATGATTGTTTGCTCCACAGCTGAAATGTCAGCAGGCCGAACGAAGACTCCATTCACAGACAGGTGGTTGAAATCAGGTCTTCTGCTTAAATAAGGGTTAAGCTGTAACACACACACCTCTTCTTAAAAGAGGATGGATTCATTGGAGTTTTGGAAGGTATTATTCTAAGTTTAATCCAATGCTAATACCTGGAAGTAAGGATGAATGAAGTGAAAAAAAATTTAGGATACTGTTTAAAAAACCTGTATAGATTCATTGATTTATATGCTTTGAATTCAACAATAACCCGCATCATAATCCAAGAATTATGCATCCCATCCATCCATCCATCCATCCATCCATCCATCCTTCCATTTATTCATCCATCCATCCATTCATCCATCCATCCAACCAACCATCCATCCATTCATACATACATACATACATACATACATACATACATACATACATACATCCATTCATCCATCCATTCATCCATCCATCCATCCATCCATCCATCCATTTTCTTCTGCTTATCTGGGGTCGGGTGGCGGTGAAGCAGTCTAAGAAGGGGTTTCCAAACATCCCTCTCCTCAGAAACAATCTGCAGCTCATCCTGGAGGGTCTCAGGGCGTCCCCAGTCCAGATGAGGTATAGGGTCCCGCCATCTACCTCGGGGTCTACTCCCAGTTGAACGTGGCTGGAAAACCCCCAGAAGGAGGCATACTGGAGGCAGTACGGGCAAGAGTCACCGCTTCTGAACATACTCTTAGGGCAAACAATCTACACACAGTATCTACAGTATCTACACACTATCTTTCAATCATTAAAATAATCCAGAGGGAAATTTCAGCAGCAGTAAAAGGAAATGAACAACAACAACAAATGTATAATCTCTAATATAAATATTTTCACACGGACTCAGAATCACGGGGTACACGGACGTCTATGAAGTAAATTCCATGCGAACAAGCTCATCCGTGATGGATCAATACTAAATACAATCCAGAGGTGCTGCTTTCTAACCATCTAGATTCTTATGTGGCAAAGTTCAAAGCCAGAATCTGAGATGGTTTGAGGGTATTTCTTTTTATAAAATAACGGTTTGCACTGTTTTCATATGAATATAGTTCAAATAAGACTTAGAAAATAAATAATTGCATTCTGTTTTGCTTTAAAACAGACATTTTATGTGGCTAATACTAATTCACAATTTGAAGCTTTTATCTTTGAGAAATGAAGCTTATAAATCAACGTAATTATAGGAGGAATAATATTTAGACTCCATATGATGAATAGGTCTGTTTAGTTAGTGTTGATGCTGGAATGATTAATAGGCACCCGTTGACTGCGTCATTGTCGTTAGTACCAGCTGTTGTGGATGGTGCCTGAAGCATCAGGACGCCATGAGTGGAAATGGCAATTCAGTGAGTTTTGTCTTTTTTGGTTAACCAATTTCTTTCACTTTACTAGTATAAGTCTCTTTATTGGTCTGTTGCAGTATATCCAGTCCGTTGGATGGCCCACACATACATCTACATACAAACACACATATACTCTTGGCAGTTTTAACCTGAACCGTGGTCATCCAAACTGTGAGTAACCCGCTCAGTGAACATAAACTAATAGAAATATTGATGGCAATGGAAATATGGCTAAATGGGGCCACAAAAGTAACTCTGATTCAAATATGCAGTCATCAATGCCATGTGGTGAGGGTCAACTCTCAGCCTCGCTCAGAAGCTTTAGAGTTCAAAACTTAAACCTCTTTAAATCTTTTAATCCTCGGTTCTTTGCTAATATTGCTAAGCAGCCCGACTTGAGTGTGACAATCACATTCTTCTTCTTCTTCTTCTTTCGGCTGTTCCTTTTAGGGATTGCCACAGCGGATAATCTGTTTCTATCTTCCCCTGTCCTCTCTATCTTCCTCTGTCACACAGACCAACTGCATGTCCTCTTTCACCACATCCAAAAAACTTCTCTTAGGTTTTCCCCTTTCTCTCCTGACCAGTAGCTCCATCTCCAGAACCCTTATACCATTAGATCCACTATCCATCCTCTTAACGTGTCCAAACCATCTCAATCTGGCCCATCTTACTTTTTCTCCCAGACCTCCAACTTAGGTTGTCCCTCCGATGTGCTCTTTTCTAATCCTGTCCATCCTCATCACCCCCATAGAAAATTTTAACATTTTCTACTCTGCCACCTCCAGCTCTGCTTCCTGTCTTTTGGTCAGTGCCCCCCAACTTTTCCCTTCAATCTTGCTGCTACTCTTCTGTCACAGATAACTCCTGACACCTCCAAGTACTTAAACTCCTGCAACTTCTTTACCTTCTTGAAATACATGTACACATGTACACATGTCCACGCTTTTCCATGTTCCTGTCTTTAAACACCATACCTGCCCCTCACCTCCTCATCTCCTCTTTTCCCTTCGCCAATATGGCCGTTGAGTTCCGCACCAAGCACTACTCTCTCACCCATGGGAATACTCTCCATCACTCCACCCAACTAACTCCAGAAATTTTCTTTCTCTTTTAACTAGCAACCCACTTGTGGGGCATAAGCACTAACAACATTCGTCCTCACACATCCGATTTCTGTCTTCATACTCATCACTCTGTCTGACACTCTCTTCATCTCCAAAACACTCTTCACATACTCCTCCTCCTACAGGATCACACCTACCCCGTTTGTCCTTCCATCCACACCATGAGAGAACAGTTGTACCCTCCTCCAATGCATCTAGCCTTGCTGCCTTTCTACATTCCTCCTGTCCATCATATCATCCAGCTCTCTATCCTTTCCTATCATTCATTATCATTTAAAGTTCTGACTCTCACCCCCACCCTCCTTTCCTCATCTCACTCTGTCTTCCCCTCTCAATCTTCTTTTTCTTTGATTAACATTAGTATTGTTTCTGACGGCACCATGCTGATAAACAATGCCAGTTGCGGGCGTTGATAACCCGGGCCTCGACCGACGTGTTTGAAAATCAGTTTCGTGTTGATTTGGCCCGGGTTTTACGTCGGAAGACCTTCCCGACGCAACCCTCCCCTTTTTTCCGGGCTTGGGACCGGCACTGGAAGTACACCAGCCTGTGACCCCTTGTGGCTGGGTTAACATCACATTATGCTTACTAAACATTGGTGCCTTAATTATGCTTACTAAACATTGGTGCCTTAATTATGCTTACTAAACATTGGTGCGTTAATCTGTGCATGGAATGAGCAAAACTGACTAACACCTATTTGATCACACAATAATAATAAATATGTCGCACATTGTATGTTTATGCTCATAAAAGCGTTTATTGTGAAAAGTAGACAAAGATCTTTCTAAAAAAAACACATGACACAACTAACAAGTTGCCTTGCTTCCTGTTACCAGATATATGATGTTTTCCAGAATGTTTACCATAGCGTGCGGGAATGTTTCAGGAGTTTAGCATGACCCTGACCCTTCTCCTGAGTGGATCAAGCACAGAGGTCATAACCTCGACCACTCCCCCTTTGACCTCACCAGGCCAAATACAGATAAGCTTGTAACACAGCACGCAACACAAAACAAGAAAGAAGCAAACATGACTGTTACAGAGGAACTTTGCAAACCAGTATTTTTCTTTTTCTTCTTCATCTTTATGGGATTACAGAAACAATGTAATGTAATGTAATGTAAATGTAATGAATGTTATTAATTAATGTAATTTGAAATACTTTGATGAAAATATATATAAATAAAACTTTGGGCAAAATATATATAGTTAAACGAACAGTTGCCATCTAGATGTTTTCAGAATTTATGCCCCCCCCACCCCAACCCCCTTTTTTGAATTTTTACTCTTTTAGTTATTATAAACATCTAGGCTATCATTAGATTTCACTGTCACATTTTTTGGTTCTTCATTAAAGGTTCTGCAAATCTACGCTGGCAGTTTTCAAGTATCACAAAATCTTGTGTAATAATAATGTAATAAGATACACTTAACTATCTATTACCTTTATTATACTGTTCATTATCACATGTTATCACAGTAATGTTTTGTGAATTCAGAATTCTCTGTATTTGACCGATCCCTGAGGGGCAGTGGACGGCCCCTGTTCAGGTTCTTGCTGAAGGACCCTAGGACGAGTAGACTACCTGGGTAGTCCTGGACGGTCGACCTTCTGATTGAGCTACAGCGTGGGCTTGTCTAAGATGATTTTGTGACGGTTGTGATAAGATAACAGGTGCAACAAGCTCACCTTAAGGGAAATGTCAAAAGTGTCTGATCAGTACATGTCCAAAAGGTCCTGACGGTGCAGAATACATTCCTCCCGGCAAATTTGATATCATAAATATATGTCTTCCTTCAGGTGGCCTGACCATAAGTAATTCATACCCCATATCAACTCAAGACGAAAAAAGACATGAAAGTCATTCCTCTGCTCTAAACTGTATATTATTTTATCTTTTTTTTGTGCATAATTTTAATTAAATGAATTTATAATTATGTTGTAGATGTATTATTTAGTAGAAAAAAATGTACTCAAAACTTGAGTTGAAAAATAATTCAATTCAAGTGTATTGATTAAAAAATCAAATTGATTGTAAAAGTATGTTTTCGTTTAATAACAAAGCAGTATAGGAGTATAGATGTGTGTGTTTTTGTTTACCTATCATAATGGGGATCATGTTTATTTAGATCCACATATTAGAAAACAGCAGGACACAAAGAGTGAAGATGCACCAAAGTGCAAACACACAATCGTGGATGTGTTAAATTACTATCCAATTATCGACTATATTTGGAAAGTCGTTTCGCTCTCTTTTTGGGCATCCCAAGTTGTTCAAACCCTCTTATGAACAGCCGGTGAGTGTGTCCCAACTTCTAAATATGAAACAAATAGCCTGCAGCTCCGACCCAGCTCTGAAACGATATTAAGGAGCGGTGGGTTTTTGATAGCGTTGGTTATAAAGGCAAGCCCTTTCAGGCATTTATTATTACAAAAAAAGAGCAATACCTTCTTCATATATTGTTTTTTTTCTACTTCTAAATATATAACATGCAAAATAATGTGAATATTTTTTGTGTGTGTATATTTTTCATAATTTTGCCAGAGTGACAGATGTGCCCTCCAGGGTGGACACAATGCAACCCCTTCATGCATGAATTACATCAAATAGAATTTCTCCCCAAAGGGTACTTATTCTCCTCGAACCACACTGAATATTGACTCTTCAGACTCTTCCCTTTCTCTCTTCACACCTCCAAGCTTCTGTCTAAATCCCGCAGTCAGCTTCATTTCATGTTCCTGACTCGTCCGCCCCTCCCTACCTGCCCTGTTGAATTATAGATCTCTCCAATAACTCCCTTAATATCCATTTAGTGGCTTCTTAAGAGCTTTCCACTGTAGGGATGTGTGAAAGGGGCAAAATGAACTCCAAAACCTGATTTTGACTCTTCATTGTAACAACAAAGTTATTATCATACCATCAGGAAACAAAGAAAGTTTCCCAAAGGAATACTTCTCATTCTCACTGAGGGTGGTAAAATGGTCAATAAATCCCCTGTTATTGAAATTTCACAATAGTGCCATGACAAGCTACCTTGTGTATGGTTTGTTTGCACAAAGAATAGCCATTCAACGTATGTGACCTGCTCTGTTGTGTGACGCAAGCAATGAGGGGCATGAATTGAAGGAAATCAAAGGGAGCGCCTGAGTCGGATGGAAAAGACTTCTGGCATTTATGTAAATCTTGCAATGTTCAGTGGAATTGAATAATGATGACATAGGTGACTATCTCACAGGTGAGAGGGTCAGTTACAATGTCCTCTGAGGTACTCTTGATCAAAGAGTGAAACCGCTGGCACTACAGAATCACTCCAGATCCAACAGAAATGTTGTTCAATCCAACCATTCTTCAAATTCAACAGCAGTGTCTCACAGTTCTTCCGGTGCAAACTAGGAAAATGGGGTATTTACTCCCTGCTTAGTGGTACTTTAAGTACCCTCTGGTCAAAGAAAAGGGGGAGGCCTGGACCATCTCGCTAGCATGCTGTAGCGACTGGGGATATGACTGATTTGTTGACATTGACACCTAATTCTTTTCCTGTACCCTGTCGACATAATTCCATCTGTAAAGCTTGGCTCCCATGTGAGCTCTGAACACAATCTCAGCATGATCATAAATATAAGGTGCCCGCATGAAGCCAAACATGGTGCATCCTCTTCCTCTTCCTCCTCCTCCTCCTCCTCCTGCACAAAAAACTTGACTCAATTCACACTCAGAAATATTGAAATAGTGTGGAACTGTATGAATGAAATGAGAACAGAACGCCTCCGTAACCGAGCGGGGGAGTAAAAAGGAAGAGTGGCCGTCACAGTAACAGAGTGTGCATAAGCACAAGATGAAGAGTGGGAGTGAATTCGTGGGCGGCAGTTTAACTTCCAATCTGTCCTTTCTCTGTATTAATCCCTTTTTAAATACTCTTTTAATATCTGTTCATGAAATGGCACTTTCAGCTGCTGCTGAAACTTCAATGCCAGAGAAGCACTGGTTTATGTCCAGCAAGGAGGAACACATAACCAAAGGAGAAACAATGGGCTTATCAAAACTGCCAGCTAAAATCTACTATTGAACAAACCGTCAAATAAACCCCCTACATACAAACAAATGCAGCGTAGAACCAACTTTGGGGTGAACGAAAAAGAACAATGAAACAAAAAGAAACCCAAAAAACTATGTCCACTCTGTCGTCGCCGACAGTGAGGTTATATCCTTTAAAAAAAGCCCAAACAGCAATCCCACTGACTGACCTCCGCAAATTAAATGTGA
>VRLP01005758.1:0-33863 GCA_009660295.1 Lophius piscatorius
AAGCCTTACCAAAAACCAACAATGTTAATTAAGGTTATAGAATTCTGCTAAAAAGGAAAGTTTTAAGTCCTTTTTTAAATGTGTCAGTCGTCTGTGGAGCCCTGAGATGGTCAGGGAGGGCATTCCACAGACGAGGGGCAGCAGAACAGAAGGCCCGATGGTGTATTGTTATTAAAGGATTGCAAAAGGCTAAGAAAACCCTCAGTTACTTCCTGCTATCATTGGTTCATAGCTGGGAAAGCTGGGAGCTTCTTGTGCTGAGTTTGTATGGGTCCTGTCTGGGAACTTTGGATTCCCTCCCACAGACCAAAAGCATGCCATACAGCTGAATTGGTGACTCGGCCTGTGTGAATGGTGTGAATGTAAGTGTGAATGGTGGTTCGTCTCTGTGCATCTGACCTGTGATAAACGGGCTAATCGTCCAGGGTGTACCATTTACCTGGCCCAATTTCAAGAGTTTTGACCTGCCGCTGCACCTTTATTGAACAATTTTAATATATTTTTGTTCCTTTTTTTTTTAGAATTCATTGAAAACTTTCTTAATGTGTTATTTTTTTCCTTATAGATTCTGATTATATTGCAGGGTTTTTAACACAAGTCTCACATTTGACGGCCAATGAGGTTGACAAGTATACACTAGATAAATGATTGCAGCTGAGAGCAGTTTACTTTCATGATCTCAAGATTAAAAGAAAGGCATTTTCTTGTTGTAATGACTTAATTATCTCAAGAAAACAGCCTTTTTTGTGTCCTTTTTTTCTTGAGGTCGTGAGACAATTATATTGTGACCTATGAAATATGGCGGGACCTCTAAAACAAGTATTGATTAATGCGCTGTCCAGCTATTCTGCATCTCTCGTGAATCGTCTGGTAGCCATAAAGGTGACCTGGTCTTCGTAAATGACTGTCACATCTAAAGAAAATGCAATCCTCCATTTGTTAGACCGTGATCGCAATACAATCTGACGTGTTGAACAATCGTGGAAACTCCTTGTTCTGACATTTTCATCTTGAATCTGTTGCTATAGTTGACGAGTTTACATCTATGCCGATAAACACAAAAAATAAAAGTAAAGGTGTTTACGCTTGCAAAGCAGGTGACAAGATTAAAATACTAATTGCCTCTGTAACAAACAAACCTAACAACATGTCAGAGGTAAGAATACTGTACCTTTAAGCAGGTGAAGTCTAGGTGTGGTTTCCCCCTACCAATGTTTCCGGGTCCGCATGCTTTAGTAAATAGAGCCATCCGTCAGACTGGTCCCAGTGATGGTGGGCGCTGGTCTATAAGGGACCCACTGGTGTCCACAGGGTGGTTGTTGTGTTGGAGAGAGAGAGAGAGTGAGAGAGAGAGTGTGTGTGTGTGTGTGTGTGAGTGCACACTGGGTTACTAGTCAGACAAGTTTGAGACAAGTCTTTAGAGGGAGATGAAGCCACTTGGGACGACAACATGGAGATATTAACGATCATAGCGCTTCTCCATCTGAGTTTATCTGCCACAGGTGAGTTTTACTGAGGAGCAGGTGACGCAGGTGAGTGTGACACCCCCTCCTCACTGCTGTGTTTCCACATTTGTCTTCTCTCAGCGGTGCTCCTGAGTAATGGCTCCGCAGAAACGGAGCTGACAGCCGCACTGGGCGACATCGCTCTACTTCCTTGTTACACAGTTGGTAATGTAACACCGACTTCCACAGTTTGGATGAAAGATGGACGAGAAATCATCAGTGGTGGTTCCTATTCACCCATCCCGTCACCCACCGAGAGGCGCCTCATGGTGCTGAGTGACGGGAGTCTGAGTATCAGCAGGGTGCTACCTGAAGACGAGGGGAGCTACCTGTGTAACTCCATGCTACCAGGAAACGTCAGCTTCCAGGCACGTCTGCTGCTGCACGTTACCAGTAAGTCAACCCATTGTTTCTGTCCAATGGAGGCCCTTTATCTAAGGAAGTCTAGAAGAACTGTACCTTTAAAACACCATCCCTAAGGACATCTGAAATGTATTTTAAATAACAGGTAAAGACTGGCTCTCCCTTTACTCATGTCTTTATATAAAAATATGTCTTTAAGGAAAGACATACTTGTGTCTTAAAGGAAAGACATGCTCGTGTCCTTAAGGAAAGACATGCTCGGGTCCTTAAGGAAAGACATGCTCGGGTCCTTAAGGAAAGACATGCTCGTGTCCTTAAGGAAAGACATGCTCGTGTCCTTAAGGAAAGACATGCGCATGTCTTTGAGGAAAGACGTGCTCGTGTCTTTGAGGAAAGACGTGCTCGTGTCTTTGAGGAAAGACATGCTCGTGTCCTTAAGGAAAGACATGCTCGTGTCCTTAAGGAAAGACATGCTCGTGTCCTTAAGGAAAGACATGCGCATGTCTTTGAGGAAAGACGTGCTCGTGTCTTAGAGGAAAGACGTGCTTGTGTCTTAGAGGAAAGACATGCGCATGTCTTTGAGGAAAGACATGCTCGTGTCCTTAAGGAAAGACATGCTTGTGTCTTTAAAGGAAAGACGTGCTCGTGTCTTTGAGGAAAGACATGCTCGTGTCTTACAGGAAAGACGTGCTCGTGTCTTTGATGAAAGACGTGCTTGTGTCTTTAAAGGAAAGACGTGCTTGTGTCTTTAAAGGAAAGACGTGCTCGTGTCTTTGAGGAAAGACTTGCTCGTGTCTTTGAGGAAAGACATGCTTGTGTCTTTAAAGGAAAGACGTGCTCGTGTCCTTAAGGAAAGACATACGCATGTCTTAGAGGAAAGACATGCTCGTGTCCTTAAGGAAAGACATACTTGTGTCTTAAAGGAAAGACATGCTTGTGTCCTTAAGGAAAGACATGCTCGTGTCCTTAAGGAAAGACATGCGCATGTCTTTGAGGAAAGACGTGCGCGTGTCTTTGAGGAAAGACATGCTCGTGTCCTTAAGGAAAGACATGCTTGTGTCTTTAAAGGAAAGACGTGCTCGTGTCTTTGAGGAAAGACGTGCTCGTGTCTTTGAGGAAAGACATGCTCGTGTCTTACAGGAAAGACATACTTGTGTCTTAAAGGAAAGACATGCTCGTGTCCTTAAGGAAAGACATACTTGTGTCTTTGAGGAAAGACATGCTCGTGTCTTCAAGGAAAAACATACTTGTGTCTTTGAGGAAAGACATGCTCGTGTCTTTAAGGGAAAGACCTACTCGTGTCACTAAGGAAAGACATGTTGGTGTCTTAGTGGGAAGAGAGTCGTGTCCTTGAGAGAAGACACGCCGGTGTCTTTGAGGGAGGGAAGACACGCTTGTGTCTTTGAAGAAAGATGTCCTCATGTAAAGATGCTCATTTGATTAATTAGATTTGGATGGAGAGAAAAAAATAAATAATACCACCGCAATCAAAAGATATGCAATGGCCAATCTTTACTTTTACGCTTGTCCTCAAGTTATCTCCAAAAACGATGAGAACAGATTTTGATTAAACTTTATAAGGGAGGCTCTTGGTGCAAGGAAGAGATGGTTAACCTTTGAGATGGTTCCGAGTATGTCGGATAGGTCATATTAAAACATTATGCCAACACTTAAAACTAAAACTGGTAATAAAACAGAAGGGAAGAGACATGGCACTGTGTTAAGATCATCAGTTTTCCGTTGTGGTTTTATTTCATTTGGCACAAAAGAAAAACCCAACGTCTTCATGGTGTAACATAGTGGGTGCCTTGTTCAGAAAACAATGATAGAATAATCAATTAGGGATTATGCCAGCAAAAATCCTAATTTGTAAAGTAATGTGTAGTCTAACCCAAGCTGCCAGAGAAATGTCCGGAAGTTAAAGTGGAATGAGAAAAACAGTGTCAACTAAAACGCCTCAATTACCTCCTTAATTACTACTGAAGTGTTCAACTGACCATTCTAATGATCCATTCCTTTGTCTATTGTATGATATTGTATGTATATCATTTTCCCTTGCATACATGATGATATGATTACTAAATTGATATACTGTGACGCGACTTTAAGTTTTAAATGAGCAGAAAGTTAAAAAACTAAAACTTTAATAATCCACAGTTGAATAATGAGAGAGAAGATCATTCATTGTTTTAAGACACTGCTTGTGTTCCTTTCAGGGGACCTAGAAAATGTATCTACATCCATCGGTCCGGCCACCGCCTTGCCCAACGGGACACTCTTCACCTATCAGGACACGGACATCTCCTTTAATTGCTCTGGCTCCTCCGACCCCTCTTGGCACCTCACCTGGTCTTTCAAAGGAGATTCAGCCAGCAACGAGTCACTGGTGTCGACCTCTGGATCCTGGCTGGAGCTCATGATAGAGAACATTCAGCCCAGTAATCAGGGAGTGTACAGCTGCAGGGCCCATAACAATATCTCTCAAGATGCCGTCAGTAAAAGCACGGAGCTGCTAGTATACTGTGAGTACCATGTGTAATATACCCAGAGTGGCCTACACCCACTAAAGGTGTGATGATGATGATTGAAAGCGTAAATATTGTGGTTTTGTTCCCTAAATGGTCTGCTGAAAGGAATTCTATTTAATAAAGCAGTGTAGTGTTTCAATATGGAGCCAAAATGAAACCTCAGTCTGATATCTGAGCTGGATTTTCTAGCTTCATAATATCAATGAGATATTTAAATATTGCTGAGCAAAATAAAAAGGTTGTGTATATTTGCGTGTAATACACAAGCGATTAAAGAATATTAACCTATTTTTGTATATTTCGTGCTTATAATCATTTTCCTTTCCAGGAAATATGTTCCTCAAAAATGTAGAAACCTGCTGTTAATGACATCAGTGTTTACATGTGCAATACTTTCATTGCATTGTGATAAAAAGAATTAAGAATTTAGAAAAGAGAGTGTATAGATTGGTTTGTGCAAACATATATCCACTCCCTGAAGACATTTATGGCTGCAAGTAGAGAAACTCCCAAAATGTTCCTAAACATCCGTACCATGTGCTTTTGAATAAACAATGTCAATGCTTTTGCACCCATAATCCATGGAAGAGATAGTGATACTCTTCGTCTACTAAAAGAAAATTGTGGAAAATTCTACCTTCAGAGAGACACTTTGTTAGATATTTTAGGAGTGTCAGGTTAATCAACTTTAACTGCCGTGATAAATCAGGCATAATGACCGTTTTAGGCACTAGTATTTAAGAACTTGCTCTTTTTCCCTACGGTCTCAAACTGTCCATTTAACAAATGCATGTGTGGTATGGGAAGGCTAGAACCAACGTAAACACATGGCAAATTAGTTGCACGGACCACTGTTTTATTTTTGCTCTCTAAAAGGCCAAAGGGATCATGTATACCATTTTCCGATCGTATATGGTAGAACTGTGCATTATAAATTAAATGTATTATTATTATTACTAACTGTGGAGCAGTGGATGGCGCTGCTGCCTCACCGCAAGAAGGTACCTTTCGGTGCAGAGTTTGCACGTTTTCCTGTGCCTGTGTAGGCTCTCTCCACGTACCAGAGTCCAAAATCATGCAGTATAGCAGGAGTGGAGACTATACAGTGCCCGTAGGAGTAACTGTGAGCGTGAATGGTTGTTTGTCTCCACGTGTCCATCCTGTGAGGAGCTGGCGATACATCTAGGGCATACCCCGCGTCTCGCCCAATTTTAGCTGGGATAGGCTCCAGCCCCCGCAACCCTGAACAGGAGAAGCTGTTATGGATAATGAATAAATGAATGAAAGTTACAACTTCTATCCATTGAGTGATCAGACGATAACGTCTTACTAGTTGTGCGTCAGTGAAAAGACAGCTCATCATTGCAATAACGCCTCCTACTTTTACCTCAAATTCCATGTCTAAGCTTTTTTTAAGCCAATCTTGTCATCATAGTTTTATCTGTGTGCTTAATTACACCCAGGGGAAAATCTGCACTGGAATTCCGAGAGGAAATTGGGTAATCAAATTGAACACGTTAAAAATGTCCTAATAATTTGGAGCGTTAACTCTGACAACACTAGTTTCTTTATTTATCTTTTAGGATACGACATCCGGTTGAGTGTGGTTATGTTACTGTTTAATTGAGTTGGTGAAACATTTTTGTCTTGTTAAATGTTCTTATTTATCTGCAAAAACAGACCTGGTGGCTCTTAATCAGTGTTTAGCCCACAGTTGCTTTCTGTTCTGCTTCCTTACTGATGTGTTTTGTCTTGACTAGATGTCTCTGACAGACACCCAGAATGCATGTGGGCACCTGTATTGGACCCCTCCCATGTCCAGTTCAACTGCAGTTGGTTCGGAGCATATCCCACCCCAAGCCTAAGCTGGGGTGACCAAGAAACCCACATCTTTGCATCAGAGGTGACGGATAACCTGGTGGTGACCCTCAACCGTTCGTTGCTGTCAGACGGGGAGACACTGAAATGCATGGCCCAGCACCAGGTGCTCGCACCAGGAAGAGAAGCGTCCTGTTTGTTTACCTTCAGTACGTATGTTGTGGTGAAATGAGCCTCTCAGCTATCCTGAGATCTACTGAATCTTTCATACGTTTTCCACTTAAGAGGCTACTGAGCCACGCTGAAACTCATTGAGCAGCCATAGTGGACAACGTTGACATGCACTCAGTATTCTTAGCAGTGACCATACAAAAATTGAAAGCCTCTGTTCAATCAATTCCAAAAATATTCTATATTTTCTCAGCAGTAACATCCAACTGTAGACACAGTATGTGTAAAGTCTTTCCATGCTGAACTGAGATTATCCAGAGAAGTAAAGACAGTTTGGTGTTAAGCGATACTGATCTGGCCTTTGCTGTTGTCCCTGACTATAAGGGTATATCCCTGAAAAAACTCCAACCCACTGCGTTGTACAATCCCCCTGTTGAATTTCTCAGTTTAGATGTGATGTATTTTAAAACAACCCTTTTGATACACTTGTTTCTCATATTTTGTCTGACAAATGATGTATGTGCCCGGCTGTCTAACAGCTGCAAGATAGTTTGACCTAGTAGAATGTCATGACATTGTATTTATATAACAGTGCAGCTGTACCTGAATGACTAGATTTCCATATTTCCATATTCCATATTACATATTCCACATTCTGAGTGTACCGGGATCTTCTGTTCTAACAGATATGTCTGCAGTAACTCACATATTTAAGTAAGTTCAACTGAGACTCAACAAGTTCATACCTTTTCCTCAAATTATCAGAAGACAAGGTTTTTTTCTTCATCAAAATGGGACTCATTAATAATCTCAAACAGTCCATATTGACTCGACATAATTATTTCTATGCTCTAAGATAAGATTCCATAATGCCTCACTAATTAATATAAATACAGTTAACTTTTTATTTAGCTCATCAGACTAAAAGTAAGGAAGTTACGTCCGAAAATCACAGGTTTTTTTTAAAAACTCTCCATTTTGCATAAAATATGAACTATTTGAGTAAAATATAACTAATAAAAGACTGATCACCTTTTCTATGGGTTGAGAAATGGTGGCCTGAAATCTGATTTTGGAGATTAAAGCCCCCCCATAGTGATGGAAATAAACGACTAACTTTTCCCCAAATCAATCCAGTTCTTACACATACTAAGGTCTATGAGGGTATAAAATTTGAATAGGATTCCTTCACAGTTTTTGAGATATCGCGTTAACATGAAGGGTATGTGGCGGATGTGATGATTCTATAATATCCCCAACTTTTCGGGGATATAACAAGTTAACATGGACTATAAGACCAATGAGGTTCCATGTATGATCCGGGTGAATATACTCAATGAGATCTATCATATAATTTTTTTAATAGCTCATGTTTTTACATTAACTGGCCAGTTCTTTTTACGAAATATGCACAAAATCTGGACTAAATCAGACCAATGGTTGAGAAGTTATGGAACTTATGGCTGGAAAAACTTTGATTTTTTTTTTTTTTTAGATCAAGCTTCCCCTAGTGGCAGGATCTTTTCCAGAAATTTCAAATGAACCGTAAGATTATTTTTTAGTTATCACATTAACATGAAGGATCTGTGGCGGAAATGACGATTCAATAATATTCCCGATTTCCCGTGGAACCCCCGGCACAGTACTTGAGTTTAAGTACTTAGTTACTGTCCACCACAGGTAACTACTGTGATAAACTCTTGTAGTTATAAGAGACTGAACCGCTTATAAATGTTCCTCATTCTCTCCCAGAACTTCCATTCCCTGAAGGCGAGCCTTTAGCCAATGCTCAAGTGGGGTCCAGCATAACTCTGACATGCACTGAGTGCATGTCCCTCCCTCCTGCAAGCAACACCTGGAGAAAAGGGTTAAAGCAGGAAGAGATCGTACTGGGTTCAAAGTATGTCGTATCTGAGGAAGGCCCTGTCCTCAAGCTGACCATACTCAACATCAGCAAGGACGATGAAGGCGTCTACTTCTGCCGCAGCGAGAACGCCCTCGCTGTCCGCGAGCTGGAAGTGTACCTCACCGTGAGGAGTGAGTATGGGAGGAGAGGAAGGATGTGAGCTGAAATGAAATCACACATACCTGAAAAAATATCCAGAGAGCGAATGAGTTTCCAATGAAAGTATATAACAAATTGAATGTTGGGTGATGAAGTATGAGTTGAACAAGTATAGTATTGCAGTAACAAGAAAAAGTTTGATTGACACAGTTAACTGTGTAGAAACTTAACTCACGGGGAAAGTATTTATGAACTAGGGAGATGAATGAGCCAGTCACAGTGGATGTCTATTCTACCTCTAAAATGCGGATAAACCTGCTGCTTCTCCCTTTCTCTGCTTTATAATCCGCCCCTGTTGTTTTGCTTTGTCTTGACAGACTCTTCTCCATACACAGGAGTTATCATCGGGATCTTCATAGCAGCACTGATCGCGGGATTGGCTGCAGTCATAGCTAATACAGTTTACTCCAGCCGACACCAAATTTGCTTGGGTAACTTTAGCTCATCACAAACACACACAATATAAGCCTTGCATCGTCAGTCGATCTGTCACATCTGTTCAGATGTTAAATCATTGACGGTATCTGAATAGTTTATCTAAGGACACAGCCTGCTTCTCATTGATAATCATGCACTTAAATAAATGTGCATTCTAGGGCAAGTTTCACTTCCAAATAGAACACGTTATAGCTTGAACAGAAACTTGGCTGGTGTGTGGAAGCATACAACCACAAAGTAAGCCTAGATCATGAGTTGATGTGCAAGACTGAGACTGCAACAACAGAAGATGACACTATACCAAGGTTCAGATGTGCTGCAGGAGTGTGCATGTTTTCCTGCTAAGGGATTCATTGTTGACAGGAAATATTGCTTGTGAATTAATGTTCCCAAATATGCAGTTCACAGCCGAATAAAAGTCCTATTTCTAGAGAATATTTTACCAAAAAAAAAACCAAACTATACTAATGTTACAATATCTGTCCATCTTTTTGTTTCAGGTGGGGGTTTTGGGTGAGTATCACATTTTAATCAGTCAATCAAACTTTATTTATATAGCACATTTCTAAACAAATGGAGTCTTATTCAATATGCCTTACAGGTTATCAACAAACAGAAGAGACAAAGTCAAATGAAGTAAAAACAAATAACTAAAATGAATTTGGAGACTAATGCATGCAAAAGAAAGTTTGATGAAGTTAAGACAATAAATAGTAATCATTTTTACTTTATCACATGTTACACAGTACATACTTACAGTACAACAGGTTTCAGGGTCTCCTTCAAGGAGCCACGGCATGTTGCGTTAAGGGTTGGGCTCGAACATTGGTCTCCTGGTTGAAGAGGGACCCTTATACCCACTGAACTAAAGCTGCCCTTTTAATGTGAAGTTAAGCTAATATTAATAAGAAAACTACCTGCTAGTACCTACTACTGATAAAATGATTATAAAATGATGAATTACGCAAATAAAGTGCTTATAAATAGATTGTAAAATAATAATAGAGTAAAGAAATAAAAAGAGAAAATGATAGTTTTTATAGTGTTATTATAAATAATATTAAAAAAAAGAAAGGAATTTTATATAACAAATATAAAATCATTATTTTACAGGATTTTTTTTTTTTATATATATATATATATATATATATTTATATATTTAAGATTTTTGTAACTTTCCAACCAAAAGTCCACAAATTTTTGTCTGCTTTTGTCACTGGATTGCAGTAATTTTTTTGTGACGGCACTGCCAACATTGGCTGATTTGTCAAATATGCAAAATGCTGTCAAAGCAAGGACCGAACCCGACACATGTTGCTCCACAGTGTTAATTCTGATCCCACACATGTTGACACCAGACATACATTCACCACCAACGACTCCATGATGTGCAGCTGTGCTGTAGGGTCGGGTATTTATTATTTATGCAGTCTGCTTCCTGACCTGCAGGTTCAATCTAATGCCACTTTAATATCTCTGTTCTATAGACGCTTGGACAACGACAGAGGAGACGTGCTGAGTCTGGTGGAATCGGATGACGAGCAGATCTTTCAGGACACAGTTCCCCGGCTGCCTCCGTTGCCCGATAGACGCGACACAACTCTTGTCCAGATACACAGAATCCCATCGAGTATGTCCTTATCTTGGCGGCGGTTTTTATGGTTTGTTCAGAAACGTGTAAAAGCTGTTGGAAAAAACTAACTTAATGCCCCTCTTCTTTTTTTTTTTTTTTTGTAAGGTGAGCGTGATGAATTGGAAAATGGTGACATGGGCCCGGAGCAGAAGGGAAAAACTGCTCAAACAGAAGAGCCAGTGGATCTTTTAAACTTTTAGGTATCTGGTGTTTTATGTTGCATGTTAAATAGCATTTACACCCAATGAGAATGTGAAGAAAATCGGTGGATAGACGCTCTTGTAATTATTTTTTAAATGGGTTTGTAGGCTTTACTCTCTGATCGGTCTGTTTGTACAGCATTTTTGAATGTTTGGGTCTCATACTGAGATTTTTGCCGTAAATTAAGCTGTTTAAGCAAAATGTGATTTGGTGGCAAGCGTTTGCGTCATACCTTCATAACTTGGCTGTAAAAATAACTTGGATGCATGAGCTCTGACTATCACTGGCTATTTAGTGGCATGAGATGGAACCATCTTAAAAATGCTGTCGAGTCGGTTTGACTCTCATCTTGTGATCTTGTGTTGCGTTGAATGTAGTATTGGTTTAAAATATCCAAACCAGTTTTGCCTAATTGAAATAACTTGAATAAATTGCATGAGATAAGGGCCATAGTGAAACTAATGTGTATATTTTCAAGTAGGTTTGTTATTATCTGTAATATAACAATGTTTTGGACATGGTTTTTTTCTTTGTAAATATTCGAACTTGTCGTTGGTTATATAATCCGAGAATAAAATCATTGAAATCCTTCAAGTATGCACCGAATCACACTCTGTAATGTAAAGCGAAAAGAAAATCATTATTATGAACTGTATTTGCCCCCAAAGATTTGTTTGAAGTTTAATAGAGTTGAATTATACATCCAGTTACTTAATCTACAGAAATGTACTGAATTGAAAATGAATTGTTCAATTTCCTCATTTTACCTTGAATGATTTTCTTTGTCTTACTGAAGATCGAAAGGGTTTGGATTGTTGGGTAGGAAGTTTTATTTGAAGACAGTAAAGGGCAAATCTTTTTCATAGACCAAAAGATTAATTGAGAAAATTGTGATATTAATATATGCTGAAAAAAATTTTGTCCCTCACTAATCGAAGATAATAAAAGTTTGTGAGGAATAAAATATAATTATTTTTTCATACAATAAAAAAGAAAAAAAGAATTGTTTTAAGGGACCACCTAATAAAAGTTGATTATTTGGTGAAATACTGGATTGGCTGCTTTTTTACAAAAGAAAATGTGAATATACTGAATTAATAATTCAAGATCTGTCAAGTAATTTTTTAAAGAGACCAAACAACCCTTAACATACAAACCATTAGCCATAACATTTAATAATTGTGTTAATTTTGTGTGAACAAAAGCTCTGTTGGTGCTGCAGCAGCTCTTCTGTGGAATCGGATACCACGGGTCACCCTCTCCTCACGGGTCTCAATCAGCCTTCGGCGGCTATGACCCTGTCCCCATTTCACCATTTGACCTTTCTTAGACTGCTTTTGTAGGTACAAACCACTGCAGAACCGGAACATTCAAGAAGACCTGCAGTTCTGGAGATCCTCTGATTTTCTTACGCTCAGACGATTTTCTTCCTTCCAACACTTCAGCTTCCAGACAAAATGTTTACTTGTTGATGATTATATTCCATCCACTGACACACAAACAACTGGCATGTTGAGAATCACTGGAAAATATATTACATTTTTTGTATTATTGCGAAAAAGTGCAAAAGAACATTAAGACATGGATAAGTTTGAAACGGTTGTCATCTTGGCTGAGGAATATCTCATCAACTGTAAATTCTAGTTTCCCAATTCACCTCTACAAAAAAAAATTAACCAAATAACAAATTAACCATAAATAGTTGTGTCATATAATGTTTTGATTTTCTTACAAATTTTAGTTTTTAATATCTAGTGTTCAATGGACAGCTGATTTTTTAGAAAATCTGAAGGATACGTCATATAGAAATTAATTGTTGGAAGACATGTGAAGACATAACAACTTCACATGTCTCTGTTTTTGTTCCCGACTATTCGAAGATAGAAAACATTTGTGAGGGATAAAATATATTCCTATATTCATACAATATTATAAAGATAATTTGTAGTTAAATAAATACAGTGTTGTGTTCTCAATTCCTTCAGTTTGCAAAATACACTCTATTCTTTGTTTAGCACATTTCCTACACAGGCACTCAAAATGATTTCATATTACAGTGACATCCAGCATAGAAGACTAAAATACAGAACAAAATAAAAGGTTACAAAACATGAAAAATACATGACAGGCCGAGATGTAGGCATGAGGGGAACTTTGTGGCACACAATATTTTTTGGGGAATAATTTGATGCACTGCATATAGCTTATATATGTTTGTTTTTTTCTAGATAATATATATATATATATATTGTAAACGATCATTTTAATTTCTATTAATTTTTCGGTTGATATTTTTTTCTCTATGTATGAGACCTGTACCATGAACACATGAACCCATGGTACAGGTGCAGTAATCATGACTATGAACTGCAGAAAAATGAAATGAATGATGTGAATATGTCCCAAGTCTATTTTCTTTGCTCATTCGTGATGCAGATCAGATTTTTTTCCATGAGAGTGTGAGCTGCATACACACATGGAATCAGATTTGGGCGACAATTTGAATCTGTAAGACAGTGTGAAGAGTCAGACCGGATTAATATTCTTTTTCTCACACTGAGTGTGCTCACATGAATGTTTTGTTGGGAATGGTGGGTATAGTCTAATGCAGAGACAGGCAGCAACAAGGGAGAATTGTTTTCCACAAATTTAATAAGAACATGGGAAAACTGTTTCATCTAATCCTAGTTTGCCTTCTTTCACCTGCGACACCACAGAAAGCCCGACGAGAAATGACTCACGATATCATTGATAGTTTCTGCAGTTCATCAGCATTCTTGTTCTAATGACTGTGTCATGGAAAAAAAAACCCTGAATTTTGCAAGACTCAGCTACAGTGTGACATCAGAATCAGCTTTATTGGCCATGTATATGCATACAAGGAGTTTGACTCCGTTTAACTGAGCTCTCACAGTACGAACGTCATATAAATAATTTGAAATTAAATGGACAAGGCAATAAACAAATATATATGCTATAAACAAATGGCGATGATCTTGTGTACAGGCTTTATACATTTAAATATATATGTATTATTAATTGTATTATTTAATTATTAATAGTCCAAAACAGATTTTAGACATACAATCAGATTCCATGAGGTGCGTGTCGTTCACTTTGGCAGCAAACAGTCAGATTCGGGTCTCATTTTTCCTGAACTCCTAACGCAGCTTTAAATATTTATCAGCAGTAATCATTTATAAAGAGGGGCGTGGCCGGACTTTGTGATGTCATGTCAGAGAAACGTGAGTACGTAGGCAGCTGAGTGAGTCAGACAACAGGAAATCAGTGGAACATTTTGTTTCACACACATTTTTAACAAACAAGCGGATGGATCACGGGACGGAGAGCTCACTGCTCCGGTCATGAACGGGAGAGAGGAAGTAAGGACGGCAGCGCTGCAGCGAACAATGTGAAGAGGTGAAGTATGTGCTCCACGGAAAACATCGAGGAGCCGCTAACGAAATGTAAGTGAACGATTTGTGAGGCTCTCCGTAACCAGGCAGCTCCTCCCTGGAGGGATATACAGATAAAACGCACAACCGAGAGGTAGTTAGGCGAGGGATCGATCTGTCACCCGATGCTTTTCTCTCGCCTCTCCTCCAGTGTCCGACCCAGGTCTGATTCTGGAGCTCAGGACAAGGCGTCCTCCTTCCTTCGAGGGCCGAGCTGGATGTGAAACATGGAGCGTGGACTTCTCCCCGGATGGAGAATGGTTCGCCTGGTCGATGGGACACGGCATCGTGTGGGTGGTCGCCTGGCCGCTTGACTCCCTGTAGGTTTACATGAAATCCACTGATGACGCATTCAGGAGCGCCTCGTACATTCTGTTTCTGATGAAGTGGCACAACAATTAATTTATCTGGAGAAATCAAGCCAAGTCGGGGTAAAAGAAATTAATTATTACTGACTTAACAACTCGTGATCGAATAAAACTTAAGTCGAAAATTGAAACTATAGCAAAAATAAATAAATACAAGAAACGATTTACCATTATTTATTATTTATTTTTTCTTATATATTAATGAGATCCATTGTTCAAAGTTAATCAAATGAATAAACATTGCCAAATAATTCAACAAAACACAGGAAGACTACTTGTCTTGAGTTTACTTTTATTTTAAGCACATGTTTTTCCTATATGCCAGAGAGGAAAATGGCATGTGAAGATGGAAAAATTCAAAAGCAACATTTTGGAAACCATGTTATCCGCAATGAAAGCCCTACAACATGGACAACATACCTCTTTTCTCTCATGTCATTGTGATTAAAAAAAGCAGTTATTAATTTCACACCATTTCATTTCATTTTTAACACATTTCATTTCATTTTAACACATAGTTTCAATGGAAACAAACTGAGGTCAATACAAAATGTGCTGTAATAAAAAGTGATATTGCAAAAATAAGCAAGAGTAAAATTGCATTTTGTTACAAGAACAAGGGTTTATTTACTATTAGAAAACTAATATATAATATGTATAGTCACACTACATATTTCTAAGTCTTTGCGTCTCCATTCTATGGTCTCTGTTCATTTCCCCAATTCATATCAGGCCCCTTAACATTTCATTTGATAGCTGTGACTTTGAAACCAGATCTGGAATTTTAGAAAGCAGGATATCCTTTTCCTTTTGGGCTTAATGTCCGCAGACTACGCTGAGGGGTTTTTTCCATAAACTTTTGTCATTGGTGAAAGTATGATTACAATATACATGCATTTGTGTACCAAATTATGAGACTATATAACTTTTAAATATGTTAGTATGGCAAACATCACTAAATAATGAATGTTACTAAACAAAAAAGAAGTCTAGTTTCCTTGCAAGATAACACGTCGTCAAAAACAAGTAAACAAGCAGAATCTAAAGTGAAAATATCAGACCGATTATCTTTAAACTGGACAAACTCAACACTTGGCAGAAATGTATGGAACATTTCTGCTGATGTCATGCACCGATGTTGATAGGTTTCTCTTTTATTCTAATATTAATTCAATCACATCTAGTGCGTGTTATCAGATCTGTACTCCATTCCCATGAAATATATAAACATTTGAAAGCAGAATAATAATATGCTGGCGTTTCCTATTGTATTGACCACGCACAACTCTAACATATGAGTTTAACTGGTATATTCATAGTTGAGGCTCTTCTCACCTATAGAGACAGTCAGAATGGAGAAACCGACCGTGGAGACAAGAGCTTCAGCTGTGGTCACGCAGTGTGGAGCCTCGCCTTTGGACCCCGACCTCCGAAATCTACTGGAGCAGCTCGCTCATCCATAACAGCAAAAAAAAGGAGCAACAGCTTGCTTCTGGCCACAGGCTTGGAGAACGGGGTGATCAAAATCTGGAATGTGTTAACTGGTAATGTTCCTCCTTGTGAAAACGGCACTATGCACTATTATCTGGTATTGATGCTTATTGTTAAAATGGTTATGTGTTTCCAGGTTATGCTGTGTTTGATCTCCGTGGTCACGAGGGTGTCGTGAGGGACCTTGTCTTCCCTCAGAATGGGACGCTGACACTCATATCGTCCTGCCGGGATAAGACGTTGAGGATTTGGGACCTTGCTCAGAAAGGTGCGTTTGCTTTTGTAGAGTAAAAATCTGACTTTTTTCCTTGTCTGGTATTCTTCAGAATCCTTTCTCAGGCTCTTGTCATAAAATAATTTCAGGCATCACAAACTTTCTGATACAAACTGAGTATTTACATATGAAAACACAAAGAACTGTTTCATAGGTAAATAATTGAAGGGATCTGCGGTTGTTTATACTGAGGGCAGATAGGATGATATTTGAGCTTTTTTTATCACCTTGGTAGTGTGCTTTGTTAAATGTAGCCTGAGAACTATTTCCTAAATAATATAATTTTCCAACCTTTAAGGCTTCATGGTTCAAACACTTTGTCTGCTTTGCCTTCTCCAGAGCTGCTAGCTTCATCTCAGTTTTTGGTTTGGCTGCTCAAATATCGGAGCATCCTTAAATGTTCCATCCGCACTTTGGGCTCTTGTTGTTCAAACATTAAATACATTAAACGCTCACTGTGAGAAAAAAAACGAACACTGCATTCCTCCCTGCACGGATACCGACTGAAAGCAGTGGCTGCATGCCGTGTTAGCTTTATTTATCAGTCCAACTCTGTGTTTTTTGTCACCGTGCAGTCCGACTGGGTGAAACCTTCAGTGTCGAAAGAAGTAGGGTTAAAGCAAACAACTGCTTGTTTGCTTTAACCCAGGATGTTCACTTTCTCACTATGTCTTTGTCTCCACTGATGCATCTGTAGTCCATCTCATTCAGTTCAACTCCAGTTTGTTTTCTAACTGTTTCAGGTAAAAGGGTACAGGTGCTCTCTGGCCATAAAGATTGGATCAGCTGCTGCAGCGTCTCATCAGACTGCAGCATGATTGCTTCTGTTGGCAGATTTGACAGAGTGAGTTTTAGTTTTTTTGCTTTTGTTTTAGTCTAGGCAAAGCCATATTGAGTATCTCAAACATTTACATTATTATTGTTTTGTGCATGTTGTTTTTATGTAATTCCAGGCACTTCCTGTGTCTTTAAAACTTGCACAAAATCTCCTAGCTGCGAAAACAGGGTGCAACACTAGATTATCTGACTTTTTTGTAAAATCAGGGAATTCTAAAACTTTTCCTATCAGTAACCATAACTGTGCAAAAGGAAAGACAATTTAGGATATTCATTTCAGGAGAATTGGAGAGACTTGTTTTTTCTTTTTTTTTACGTCATTTTGAATGACCACCATACCTTTTAATAATAATAAAAATACATTTAATTTATAATGCACTACATGTGGATCATATCTCAAAGTGCTACAAAGTAATAGTAGATAAAAGCATCAATAAAAAATTAAATAACTATATAAAGACCTTACCAAAAAGCAGCAATGTTAATTAAAGTTATAGGTTCTGCTAAAAAGGAAAGTTTTAAGTCCTTTTTTAAATGTGTCAGTCGTCTGTGGAGCCCTCAGATGGTCAGGGAGGGCATTCCACAGATAAGGGGCAGCAGTACAGAAGGCCCGATCTCCCATGGTGCTGAGCTTAGTCTGGGGTAGGAGGAGGCGGTATGAGTGGCTAGAACGGAGGGATCGTGTTGAGGTCAGTGGGGTGAGTAGTTCGTAGAGATCGTGAGTAGTTTAATTTTAACTAAATAATGAGTGTGATTTCAATTAAGTAGTATTTTCCTTTTCTATTCTTCCCCCAAAGGTTTCAGCTTATACATGCTCAAAGCATTTATGAAGTTCTACTTTTGGCCAAATGCCTGATTCTTATCATAAAAGCAGCATTTCCCCTTGATCGGCAATAGTTTTGGAAACTTATATTCTCACAGACATCTATATTAATTTCTTTAGTTTGTAAATGGCAAACATGGGACTGCTGTTTCAATGGTTTTAACAAAGTTATGGATAGCTTTTATGATGTCTGTCCAGCGCACTTTCTCCAAGCGTGCATTGATCTGGTGATCTCTATCTGCTCCTGTTTTCCATTCTTGTGAGAGGCTGTTGGCAGTTTTATTCTATTTGTTTGTATTGCCAGGGAGCTTTTCTCACGCAAATCAAAACAACAACTCATCATTTCTTTGGTTTCTGAAGAAAAACAGACTGCTCCACATTGTGCTAAAGCAGATCCAGGTCACAGGTCTAACAGTTGGTGGCATGTAACCATCTTGTCCTGCCAACACTCAGCGAGACGAGATGAGATTACGTTTGAGCCATGGATAAACCCAGATGAATGATTCCAAAAGAACGTGTAGCGACTCAAAACTCCTGTGTGGTTATATGTCCATCAGATGGTGTGTCTGTGGAGCCTGCGCTCATATACCTTCATGAAGAACCTGACAGGAGGGACCCGGAAGACCTTGTTCCTCCTGTCTTCCTGTGACTTCTCTCCTGACGGGGCCTTGCTCGCCACCGCCGCCTTCAGCGGCTCCAGTTGGTGGATTGACCTCTGGGACCCATACACCGCAGAGAAGCTGGCCACTCTTGTGTCAGTTTATTTCCTTCAAATGTTGTCTCATATTCTTGTCTGTAGTTAAATGTAAAATTTGACCCTCAAGGCATGACAGACAGTGGGAGGTCATGACTCATATCTCAACCATCTCTTTGCATAATCAACTGGTTATTTAAAACATAGCAGTATCACTCCTAATAGCTCTTTGGTATTTCTTTTATCCACAGTGAAAACTTTGAGAATTATGGGCAAAACCAAATCTCATCAATACAGTTTTCCCCCAACGGTTTGTACTTGGCGATAGTCACCGACAACAGGTCAGGAGGCTTTCATGAATTGTTCCATTCTGAATCTTTTAAAGCATCGTGTAAATGAGTTTGGACAGAAAAAAATATACAAATGTGTCATGTTTCAGAGCACTTCGAATCTGGGAGCCAGGAAAGAAAGGAATGGTGATGCAGACCGAAACCAACCGAGACTCAAACGGACTTTGCTGTAGCTACCATCCACGAGGGGGCGTGGTTGCAACAGGGTAAAAAATCCATTTACTTGATAATGAAGAAATGAACTTCAATATTCAGCTTTCATTCGGAGAAATATGCTATACAAATAAGTTTGACTGTACATCTAGTAGAATGGAAATCAATGGGGACTCACTTTCACTTTAACCCACTAAAAACTGCCAATTGGCAGAAACTTGCCTTCTAGTTTATCAGAATCAGAAAGAGTTTTTTTGCCAAGTAGGTCATACTTAAAAGGAATTTGACCTTGTATCTTGGTGCAAAGCATACAGTCAAAAAAAATTTATGAAATATAAAAATGATAACTATGGAGATACTATGTGGCAAAAAATATGTGGACATCTGAACCTGTCATTAAAGTACTGTCATGTTTGTTACACCCCTATTCTAGCACAATCCTTCTGATCCACATAGAACATTCAAAAAAGTCTAAGGCTCTCTCTCAAGTCCATGCTACGTGCCCAAATGGTCCAGGGGAAGCAACATAGGTTATTCTGGATTTCTGTAGAAACATGGGGAACTTCAAGGCTCATTCTGAGCTAACAGACATACTGTGGTTATATACTAATTCAAACCAATTTATTGTACAATAATGGAGATTGCATTCTATTTCTGGCTATATTCTATACACCTTAATGTATTAAAGGGTGTGCCAAATGTACTGGTTCCCCCTTCATAAATGTGGGGATAGCTGGTTATCCAGTTTCATTATTCAAATTCAATATTTGTATGTCTGCTCTGATGAAACAATTGAACATTTAAAACCTATAGAAAAATGCAAAAAATGCAGAGGCGCTGATTGTTTCACATTCATTGTATACAGCAGTAAATACTCCAGAACACGCCATCTTTAGTCCTTCAACATAAACCTCTATTTCGTTTTAAATTATTCTATTCAGTGTTTTTACTCAAACTTAACCATTTTTAGTTTAAAATGATCAGCTAACCCTCCTTCAAGTTTCCATGTTTTCTGCATGTTTTATAAAGTTGTAGTTCATGGAAAGCCTCTCAGCCCCCATACAGCAGCACTGCTAACTCTACAATCCCCTGACAGAACGAGAAACGGCCATGTGAGGTTCTGGAGGGCTCCGAAGACAATCCCCAGTCTTAACCACCTGTGCCGATCCATCCTGCGCCACTCTGTCTCTACGCACCAGATTGAGGCGCTGCCTCTCCCCAAGAGGATCCTTGAGTACCTCACATACAGGAATTTCCCCGACTGCCTCAAGACCCTCTGCTCCTTGGGGGAAGATTGCCATTTTAAACAGGAATGCTTACACAATGCAGCAGCAGCTAACATTTACAGTGAGTGACTCTTTTGCACAATCACATACAGGACTATCTCTTTGCTGGTTGAGATGCTTTTTAAAGCTCGATTCAGTGCAGTAAGCACCTATTACTGTGCTCCACTATAGATGCTACAGTCCTACAGTAAGGATCTCATTTATTGCACTACTACTGTAAAACAACACAAACTCATGTTCACGTGTGTAACCCTAATATCAGAATTTTATACTCTTAATTTATTGTGTAAACATTGAATGTATTTTTAATTTGTCTACCATGACTAAAAAGCACAACGGATATATATATATATATATATATATAGGTTTATATATATATATATATATATATCTATATATCTATATCTAGATATCTATCTAGAGATAGATAGATAGATATAGACGATTTCATATGTGTATACTACTGTATAAATTTGTTAATACAAAAAAGAAATGAGTTATAGAAAATAGTTTTATTAAACAGATTCAACATAGTACGTGACCACTGATTGTTCTTACAGTCGAATACGGTGTGTTTGGAACATTTGCACATTTCCTTATTTAACATCATATATTTTAAATGGATAACTTGATGACAGGAAGTCAATCCCACACTAGTAACTTTCAAGTCCATACTTTTGAGTGCCCAGAGGAGAGATCCTGTATGTTTTCTATTGCTAAGTTTGTATAATGATGTGAGTGACCACTAAAGGTCATCTGTTTTTTCACTAAACAACTGATTTCCCTAAGTTGTCATGAGCTGACTGACGAGGGAATTAACCTGTGTGTTCGATACGAAAATGCAAATTTCATTTCCTTGCATGACAACACACCAACGTTTCAAACTGCATTAACAAAGGCAACAATTTGGCGCAGTAGGAAATCAAAGACTACATTCTCTTGTGAAGGAAGAATAAATTGCTAGTATTGCCTGAATTCCATATGCAGCTTCCTTAATCACCTAAAAAACGGTGAAAAGGTTTCTATCCTGCAGCACTTTGAACTCCAGATGAATGCAAATCTAGACGTAAGCAGGGGGCACAACGTCATCATGTTGTTAGTTTTCCTATGAGGCCTCGCTGACCACAAGGTCTCTCACTGCCTGGAAAGCTGCCACCATGGAGCTCAGCTGGATCTTCTCATCAGTTCCGGAAGCAAGCCTGTGTCTGAGGAGATAACACATATTAATGTTTCCCAACACCCTGTTATTTTCTGTCATGCCACATTTAAAAAAAATGTATCTTTGTGTTTGTTAATGAACGGTAAAAGGAGTGATTTCCCTTACTCGACATCAGCCAACTTGATGAGCAGACCGATCCGGATAGCTGGAGGAAAGTCCACTTGAAGGAAGGAAGGAAGAAGAAAAGTCGGACTTGAATACTTGTCTAATGCCAAGCTACGTAAGATTAAGTTACAAAAAGATTAACCGACAGACATAACCCACAAATAAAGCAGGAGGAAAGAAGGGACTCCTGGATTTCCCACTGTTGCTATATTTCGATTGGGCCCTGTGTAAAGAAAACCCTTAAAACCTAAACCCTCTATATAAAAAAACAACAATCCAAGTATGGCTATACCCAGAGCTGAGGTCACCAAAGTCTGAACCTTTTTCCCCAGGTACAAATAATGGAAGTTGTTAAATAATTGACCAAAAATAACTAAATTGGTGTTATTGAGATATTGCACACAGTCAAGATCATCGCATCGTCTTTCTCATTTGATCACCAGCGCCACTGCTTGTGTGGATGGGAGAAAATTATGGCCTCACTATAACTCTTTGCTAAACACAGTGCTTCTCTGATGATGTCACCAAATCAGGACATTCAGCTGAATCCGCCAAAGTTGTCACCAAAGGTTTACCTGAGGACTGCTAGTTCAATACCATTCTTCTCCATACACCATCTGACTAACTGCTCCATTTCTTGCTATATTAAACAGGGGCAGTCCATCAAGATGACAGCTGGTTGTCTTGAATAACTAGCTAGTTAGCCAACTTAAGATGAAAATTGAAATATTGCTTCAATTAAATTTTTTTAAAAGGGTGAAATCTATGTTGAAATCAGGTCCCCCTTTATGTTTTATTGTCATTTGCTAGATTAACCTGGTGGACGCTGTTAAGGTGCACGATAGTGTGTTTATTTTTATCACCATCTGACAGAAATGATTAGACTGAGACAATCAAAGCTCAGCTTTGGGAAAAGAGGTGACTGCACAACAGGAAACCGAAGGATGAAGAGAGACGGTAATGCAGAAGATGAGAGAAAAACAGCAGGTACTGCTCACTTTGGCCTCAAGCCTGTTGCATAAAGCTAGCCTATCAAAGAAGCCATGCTAAGTCTTGTTGAATTGTTTTTAGACAATTCTGTCCCACAAAGCAAGTTCAACTTGGTTAAGCTCTGTGATTATGGTTACTTATGTTGGAAAAATAATGTGGTATGGCTACCTGTCAGGCTAAGCCTCAATGGTTGCTGACCAAGAGTTCCAAAAACACTGACATGAGAGAAAAAAATCAACACCACTGAATATCTGCAATCAGTCAAAAAAACCCAACTAATTACTATGATAATGATTAACCCCTGAAATGGTTCTTAATCTACATCTATCTGATTTTTGCCCTCCCAATGCCTCTAATATGCAAATCAGTAAAATCAAAGTTTGTGGGGGTATGCATAGTCCCAAACTCCCCTATAAAACCCTGCATATAGCCATAAATGGAAGTACAGTCCAGAGAAGAAACATGTGAATGGAATATTACGCACCGATTCTCTTTTAAACAAGTGCCTCTGTCTGTGATGACCTTACCTCTGTGTATGAGCAGATGAACTTCAGTGAGGATATCATTCAAGGCCAAACCTTTCAAAGTCTTGAGCTGGAGGATTTCTGTGAAGGGGTTAAGGAATAAAGAACACAAGTGAACAGGTGCCAGTGGCTTAACAAGGTGGAAATGATCCTAGGTTGTAATGATTCAATAGTAAAGCTGCCTGAACAAATTATCTTGGAGAACTTGACTAAGTGAAGCATACGCTTATACGCCGTGGTGAAGTCTTTGTTGAGGGACCAGTCGAGGATGTTGGCTATATCAGAGCGGAGGGGGTGACCTGTGCAGGTGTAAACTGTGTCCTCTGTAACCTTTCCATATGCCATACTGGTACTCTGAAATCACAGTGTGGGACACAAATAGTTTTGTTAGCACTTAAAACAATATGAAAACACTGAAACCCAATAAGGCAAAATGATCAAGAAGAGCTTTTGATTGTACCTGCAGTATGTTGAGCGATCTCCTCATGTCACCTGATGATAAGGTCACAATGGCCTTCATTCCATCTGGAGTGATGTCAATGCTGCCACCAAAACATTCAATAAACAGATCAGTAACAAAGCTAAGACGTATGACATGCATGATTGTCAGAATTGGATATCCTAGTGGGTTTCATACCCCTCCAAATTTAAGTCTCTTTTCCCGCTAGACATATCGATTATTCACATAGACCTAAAATCAATTTCACCTCGCATAGTTTCAACAGGAGATGGAAAGAAAATATTCCTCACATTCAATACACTTTGTCCCTCTCACACACACTCACCTCTCCTGCTGGATAACGTACTCCAGTCGAGGGATCATCTGGTCGGGAGACAGTGGGCCAAAGCGAAACCTTGTGCAGCGAGACTGGAGGGCTGGGATGATCTTAGAGAGGTAGTTGCAGATCAGACAGAATCGAGTGTTTTCTGTAAACTTCTCAATAACTGGGGAATAAAGGGAAAACAGAGTGTGTGTGTGTGTGTGTGAGAGAGAGAGTTATACCACAACATAATTCGAAAGATGAACTTGTAAAAGAGCCTATTTGTCTTTTCACACACCGAACTCTTTGAATAGAAGAGGAGACACTTATTAAATGATTTGTTTATGTTATGGTTAAAAAGTTCTTAAAATTGTCATACTGAAAATAATTATACTTTCAAAGGTTCTTGTATAGAAATTTGTGATTTTCTGTGATCGGATTTTAATATCGCATGTTAACTCCTATTTTATCAACTTAAGAATTCTCAATTATTCCTATCTTGAACAAACTGAGTGCCTGATTTAGGTATTTCTGTAGTTGACTATAAATATTGCACAATAATTATTATTTTAACAATTGTGTAATTCTCAAAAACTGCAATCTTGAATGAAATGTTTTAAAATGAATGGACTTCAGTCCATGGAGTCATTGGATTCTGATGCTAGGGTTATACAACAGTTGCCAATTGCAGTTGCACATTTGTACTGGGCACCAGAATAGTCAGAATAACCATAACCTATTCAGCTATAATCAGAATAGGTTATGGTTGACAGTTCTGACATTGATTTCAAATAAATATCTGGATTTATAAGCTGGTATCCAGTAATTCAGCAGCAGCCTTATTGTCTGTGTGCTCAGTGAGTGTGTGGCTCACAGTGGCTGAACAGGTGGTTTTACCTCGCCGCAATGCATTCTGGGCATCCTGGGTCATGGCATCAGCCTCGTCCAATATCACCAACTTGAAGCCCTTCCTGGAAGATGGTAAAAAATGGACAACAAGCAGACGTTTCATTCATTTCTCTTGTAGTTATATAGCTTTCTGAAGGGATAAAATATAAAAAGCGTTTTAGGTAGATATTTAGTCTTACTTGAAAATGGTCCTGGTGCTGGCAAAACTAAGAACAGGGCCTCGTACTACATCAATACCGCGGTCATCGGATGCGTTTAGCTGAAAATCAATACCAGTCAAATATCAAATCAAGAAGCATCAAAGTTATGGCCCTGAGCTACTGAACAGGCCACGTGCAAAGACAAACAGAAGTCCTGGGAACCCAATAAAGAAATGCCCGAAATGAGGACTTGTGCTGTACCTCCAACACCATGGAGTTAAACTCCTTGTCCTTGTACAACTGTTTGGCACAGGCAAGGATGGTGGAAGTCTTGCCTGTTCCAGGGGGACCATAGAAAAGGAGATGAGGAAGCTTGTCCTCGCTGATAAACTTCTGGACTGAGGAGATGAAAGACAGTTGTAAAAACATAACATTGGGAATATAATATTGTCTTGATAAGTTTAAAGGTTTTTTGAAACTTTCTCTTAGCAGTGGCTTTTGTAGTGTACATGATCAATACTTAGTGTTCCACCATTAAGTCATAATATTACAACCACCGACAGGTGAATTCAGAACAACATTTATTTTCTTGTCACAATGGCACCTTTAACTGGGTGGGATCTAGTGAGTGAACATTATGTCCTTAAAGTTGAAGGTTTGGAACCAGAATAAAATGGGAGAGATTCAGGATCTGAGTGGTGTCAGAACACACAGTGCATCACAGATCTAAATTGAATGAAAAGGGTGACCTATAAAATAGTAGGTAGGTGGTTCTTATGTTATGGCTGATTGATATATAGGAAACGAAAAAATTATTCAAAACTAATAAACGAATAAAAGGATAGTTGTAAATACACAGATCCATAAGAATTAGCGTATCATTTTATAACTCATATATGTATGGACTATTTGATTGGCTTGACAGTAATGCCCCAAAAAATAAGGGAACAGTATCATTAATAAGATGTGACTGATAAACCCTGATGAGCTGATACTTCCATGAGGATTATTTATATTAATTCAGACAATCCACTTACTAGTGCTTAGAATATCTTTGTGTGAGATCAGATCATCAAGTTTCTGGGGTCTGTATTTCTCTACCCTGGAAAAGGGAGTAGAAACACAACGTCCATCAATATTGTCAATATTGACTTGGAGATTTAACTCTTAGAAACGTTACGATACGCTTCACACAAACAATCCAAATACTTCAACGGATTAGTCATTTGTCACTCTAATATAGGTAATGTTCTCTATTAACGTATACTACATACAACGTAATTAATATTTCATATATACAGTGTACAATCGTTATTTGTACATGCTAGTAGAGATAACATATGAACAGGCACAACTAGCTGCTAGCTTTAAGACGGCTAGTAGCTAGCTATATATAACTACCCTATCTGGGATTAGTCTTTTTACTCACCATGGTAAATTTCTGGCCTTTGGCGGGACTTTATTTGTAGAAGCCATGTGTTTTTAACTGTGAAACTAGCTCCAAGTAGAGCTTATAGTCCAATAGCGTCAGTATTGTGGTCACTTCCACTACGTTAGCTGTGATGGCAGTCGTGTTTGGCGCGCTCCACAACAACCCTTACGTCATACGTCACGACGTACAGCGAATCGAAACATTTGTAATATGATTCGATTGGCTGTAGGCGGTAGAGATAACATTATGGAAACACCGTCCGCCCTTCCAGTGGTCGGCAGTAACTAGGTACATTTACTCATACACCATACTTAAGTACTAAATTGATGTTCTTGTAATTAACTTGATTAACCACATTCTTGCTATTTTTAACATCTACTCCAATACATCTCGGAGGTTAATATTTAATTACGATACACCATATTTATCTCAAAGCATTAGTTACCAGTTATTGTTCAAAGTATAAATCTTTATTCCATTCCTGTCCAGTGAAAATTTATCGCCAGATGTATTGATTTAGAATGTTGTTGTGATAAACCAGTGAAAATGTATCGCAAGCTGTATTGATTTTGAATGTTGTTGTGATAACTGCAGGATTAAGTGTTTCTTTATGGGTTGAGAAAATTCTGCTATTCTTAAAATAAATAAACTATTCAAACAAACTTATTGGATTGTCTGGGAAGTGTCAAAAAGCCTAAAATTGGTTGATCTGATTAAAATCTGTTCTAACAGACTTGTGATGACACAAAGAGATAATGATGATCTTGCAGTTTCTATTAGCCAATTCAACAGCAGATAAAATAACAAGAGCTCTTGCAACATCCTGTACATTCACCCAAAGATCCTATATAATAGTAAATTCTCAGGAAGGACCATTCTTCTGCACAATAAGTACTTTTAGTTTCACAGTTTGGGTACGTTTTGCTGATGATACTTATAGGTAGGCCTACATTAGTAAGGTATTGAATACAGGTCTTGTACTTGTAGTGAAGTAATTTAACAATTTTGTATTAGCACTTTTACTCAAGTAAAGGATCTGAATACTTTGCACATCACTTAAAACTCAACGTTGGTTTATTGGCTTTATGGTTCTGGAGTGGTTGCTCCCCAGGAGGAGAAAAAACGCAGCAAGCTCTTGGTCCTGAGTCCCGGGAAGCGACAAGATCCGACCGGGGATAGGGCTTATTCCTTCACCTTTAAACAGTTTCATGACTCCTCATATTTACTTTGACAACAATATTTCACGGTCCCTTGTTATTTCTCGTAAAATAATCATTATCCTCCATTTGACAGAACACTAAACAGTTATCCACCAACAACTTGAAAAAATGAAAAGCCCTCCTTAGAGACAGCTTTGAGTTTGTTCATTCAGGCAACTGCGCAAACATGGCAGCATATCATGGCAGCATGCTATCAACCCTTCCCCTGCACTGCTTTAGGATTAGAGAGAGAGAGAGAGAGAGAGAGAGAGAGAGAGGGGGGGGGGTATCAGAGGGTGAAAGAGGAATACACACACAATTATGTACAAAAACTACAACAATAATATCAATATTATAGATACTGTGTTTGTATATATTCTATAATCATAAAACAATTGCTATTAATAATTATTTTATTGGTTTTAACACTACTACTATATCGGTAATGATCATTGATGGGCATCAAATAGGTCAACAGTAAATGGTCCAACAGTTACATGCAAGACGAAAATGCTCAGTGACTCCCTGAAGAAGAGACTTGAGTGTGTAGAGAAGGAGACTGAGGGGGGAGAAGTAGGGAGAACCTCGGGTGACTTGTGGGCGATCCCATAGCTGTCTACCCCTACACCATCAACAGGGCCAGCCCAACCCAGCCTGAATTATAAACTTGATCGAAAAGGAAAGTTTTACCAGAAAAAAATTACTTGTTTAAATCCAAATCCAATTACATTCATTCTACTATCAAAACACAATCACAAACAATATAACTAATTTTAAAAAGTAAAAAATTAAAGTAAAAAAATGTATTCGAATGTTGAGTTTTAAAGTTTACAATAAAAATCATTTTCCCTAGGAGAAAAAAGAACGACTGAGGCTCAGTCAATACAAACAAAATGTGTGTGTTGTTATATATGCATAAAGTAGGTATGCATAAATGTAGTCCTACATCTTTCCAAATATAAAGTGCGTTATAAATTAAATGTATTATTATTATTATTATTATTATTATTTTGTTTCACTCAGGCCTGCAGACTGCTTGAAAGATCGAGCCTTCCGCAACCAGCGCTAATCTCGCGAGAGCGGCCCCTCGCGGCGGAGTCGGGTGGTGCGATGCTGTTGCTGAGGCTTTGATTGACAGGAAACATGTCGGTGAGGTGGGAAAGAACCGGGATGCAGCTTCTGCAAAAGGAGACAGGGAGTACCTGTGCCCAGTCCACACAGCAGCACCTTTAAAACCACCACCCTTACGCCCGCCTATGATGCGCTGAACACCCTCTATTTCTCTGACACCCATTGGAAACGAATGGCACCCAAAGGATGCTGAGGCAAACCGTGTCAGCATCTTGATGCTGTGTTGATTTAGCCTGCGAGCAGTGACACCTTGATGCAGGAGCAATGGAGTCGACTCTCCCACGGCTCACAGCCCGTCTGTGAATCTCGTTACATGGCGTCCTGCAGGCTGCTCATCTCCGTGGGCTTCCCCACGTTTCTTTTCTGATTTTTTCTTTTTGTTTTTTTCTTTTTTTCTTTTTATCGCAAGTGCAACGGGGAAATAACGACTACAGCTCGCTAAACTATGAACGAGGAGATGACAAAAGGCGAGGAGCTGCATCTTAGTTTGCAGAAAGCCTTGCAGCAGTGCGAGTTGGTGCAGAACATGATAGACATAAGCATTTCTAGTTTGGAGGGTTTACGGACCAAATGTGCCACATCCAACGACTTGACACAGAAAGAGATTCGAACGCTGGAGGTAAGCACCATCAGAGCGGAACTGCGCGTAACTTCACCTGAATCAATGCGTCTTGTTATTTATTCCTAGGCCACTGCTCTTATTTCTATTGCCCCTTCCACGACAGGCTGCTTTTCTGTCTTCTGTGATGTCATTACATAAACATGCAAATATTTCCTGCAATATCTGTGCTGGGCAGCGCAATAAATCAGGAGGCAGCAGGGCTGCAGTGGGCTGTTAGGAAACTTGCGCATTCTGCAGGTGGAAGGTGGCTCTTCTCCATCAGAATACAATGTGAGGCCTGCAGCAGCCTATGTTTACAGTCCGTCAGACCCAGGTGTCCTCACAACGCATGCAGGCCCCGCTCTTATGTAAGGCCCCCAGATTACTGAAATATATTTATCCGTTTAATTGGCCCAAAGGACATTCCGTAAAATGTTCGAGAATATCACAGTGTCCGTTCTGAGACGAGTGAAACCAGTCCAGCACTCATGAGAAGCACCAGTGAGAGGCAGTTAAGGGACAAAGAGATGCCATAAAGTGCGATAAGGTTACTGAATTCTCACCTAAGAGCAGCACAGCATTAAGGGCCTGTGAGAATGTAATGATAATGTTAAAGGACATCAAAAGAAACACCATTTAGTGCCATAAACTCACTACTGAGTAGTGCATAATATCATTAATTGAGGGGTCCCAGTGGGGATTTAACATAAATATGTTATAAGGTTAAGTTACCCATGAATTCAAAATCCCGCATGATGACATAGAGTTAAGGATATATCTGCTCTTTTAACTGAAGTTTGAAGTGTTGAAAAGAGAAAACCAAAGTATGAGCGAACATGAGATGAATGCCGGTCCCTTAATGGCTTGCAGTGCATTGTGGGCACTGGATTGCATGTCTCAAGCAATACAGAAATATTATAGAATGTAGAAAATGATTTATGATTTGAATTGTTTTGTACAAACTACAATAATACTTAAAGTAATAATAATGATATCTGGATATTTGTAAAACCATTTTGCCTTATGGACAAATTTAAGCACCTGTATGAATGTGGTCAGTTTTACTGGACCTGGACTGATTCCCTGTATGAACCTGAACTGTTTCACTGTATGAACCTGGCCTGTTCTATTGTTTGAGCCTGACTGTTTCATTGTATGAACCTGGACTATTTCATAGAATGAACCTGGACTGTTTAACTGGACCTGGACTGATTTAAAGCATGGACCTGAACTGTTTCACTGTATGAACCTGTACTGTTTCATAGAATGAACCTGGACTGTTTCATAGAATGAACCTGGACTGTTTCATAGAATGAACCGGACTATTTTACTGTATGAACCTGGACTGTTTCATAGTGTGAACTTGGACTGTTTCATAAAATGAGCCTGGACTGTTTTACTGCATGAACCTGGACTGTTTCACTGTATGAACCTGGGCTGTTTCAGTTTATGAACCTGGACTGTTTTACTGTATGAACCTGGACTGTATTACTGTATGAACCTGGACTGTTATAGTGGACGAACCTGGACTGTTTCATAGTATGAATCTGGACTGTTTCATAGAACTAGCCTGAACTGTTTTAATGTATGAACCTGAACTGTTTTAATGTATGAACCTGGACTGTTTCATAGAATGAACCTGGACTGTTTCACTGTATGAACAGGGAATGTTTTACTGTATGAACCTGGACTGTATTACTCTATGAACCTAGACTGTTTTACTGCATGAACCTGGACTGTTATAGTGTATGAGCCTGGACGGATATAGTGTACGAACCTGGACTGTTTCATAGTATGAACCTAGACTGTTTCGAAGAATGAGCCCGAACGGTTTTATTGTATGAAGCTGGACTTCTTCACTGTATGAACATGGACTCTTTTATTGTGAGAAACTGTATTACTCTATGAATCGGGACCTTTTTCATAGTATGAACCTTGTTCGTTTTACTCTATGAACCTGGTGTGTTTTACTGTATGAACCTGGACTGTTCTATTGTATGAACCTGGACTATTTCATAATATGAACCTGGACTTTTTCATAGAATGAGCCTGGACTGTCTTACTGGACCTGGACTGATTTACTGTATAATCCTGGACTGTTCATAGAATGAACCTGAACTGCTTTACTGTATGAACCTGGACTGTATTACTCTATGAGCCTGGACTGTTTCATAGTAGGAACCTTGTTTGTTTTACTGTATGAACCTAGACTGTTTTACTGTATGAACCTGGACTGTATTACTGTATGAGCCTGGACTGTTTCATAGAATGAGCCTGGGCTGTTTTAGTGTATGAACCTGAACTGTTCATAGAATGAACCTGAACTGCTTTACTGCATGAACCTGGACTGTTATAGTGTACGAACCTGGAATGTTTCATAGTATGAACCTAGACTGTTTCGAAGAAAAAACCTGGACGGTTTTACTGTATGAACCTGGACTGCATTACTCTATGATCTAGACTGTTTCATTGTATGAACCTTGTTCGTTTTACTGTATGAACCTGGTGTGTTTTACTGCATGAACCTGGACTGTTTTACTCTATGAACCTGGACTGTTTGACTGTATGAACCTGGACTGTTTGACTGTATGAACCTGGACTGTTTTACTGTATCAACCTGGACTGTTTTACTGAATGAACCTGGACTGTTTGACTGTATGAACCTGGACTGTGTAACTGTATGAACCTGGACTGTTTTACTGTATCAACCTGGACTGTTTTACTGTTTGAACCTTGATTGTTTTACTTCATGAACTAGGACTGTTCTATTGTATGAACCTGGATTATTTCATAATATAAACCTGGACTGTTCATAGAATGAACCTGAACTGCTTTACTGTATGAACCTGGACTGTTTTACTGTATGAACCTAGACCATTTTACTATATGAACCTGGACTGTTTTACTGTATGAACCTGGACTGTTTTACTGCATGTACCTGGACTGTTATAGTGGACAAATTTGGACTGTTTCATAGAATGAGTCTGGGCTGTTTTAGTGTATGAACCTGGACTGTTCATAGAATGAACCTGAACTGCTTTACTGTATGAACCTAGACTGTTCATAGAATGAACCTAAACTGCTTTACTGCATGAACCTGGACTGTTATAGTGTACAAACCTGGACTGTTATAGTGTACGAACCTGGACTGTTTTACTGTATGAACCTGGACTGTTTTACTGTATGAACCTGGACTGTTTCATAGAATGAACCTGGACTGTTTCATAGAATAAAAATGGACTCTTTTACTGTATGAACCTGGACTGCATTACTCTATGATCTAGACTGTTTCATAGTATGAACCTTGTTCGTTTTACTGTATGAACCTGGTGTGTTTTACTGTATGAACCTAGACTGTTTTACTGCATGAACCTGAACTGTTTTACTCTATGAACCTGGACTGTTTGACTGTATGAACCTGGACTGTTTGACTGTATGAATCTGGACTGTTTTACTGTATCAACCTGGACTGTTTTACTGTATCAACCTGGACTGTTTTACTGTTTGAACCTTGATTGTTTTATTTCATGAACTAGGACTGTTCTATTGTATGAACCTGGATTATTTCATAATATGAACCTGGACTGTTCATAGAATGAACCTGAACTGCTTTACTGTATGAACCTGGACTGTTCATAGAATGAACCTGAATTGCTTTACTATATTAACCTGGACAATTCATGGAATGAACCTGGACTGATTTACTGTGTGAACCTGGACTGTTATAGTGTACGAACCTGGACTGTTTCATAGTATGAACTTGGACCGTTTCATAACATGAGCCTGAACTGTTTTACCGTATGAACCTGGACCTTTTCATAGAATTAACCTGGACTGTTTCACTGTATGAACCTCAACTGATTTACTGTATGGACCTGGACTGTTCTATTGTATGAACCTGGACTATTCCATAGTATGAACTTGGACTGTTTCATAAAATGAGCCTGGACTGTTTTACTGCATGAACCTGGACTGTTTCACCGTTTGAACCTGGGCTGTTTCACTTTATGGACCTGGACTGTTTTACTGTATGAACCTGGACTGTTATAGTGGACGAACCTGGACTGTTTCATAGTATGAATCTGGACTGTTTCATAGAACTAGCCTGAACTGTTTTAATGTATGAACCTGGACTGTTTCATAAAATGAACCTGGACTGTTTTAATGCATGAACCTGGACTGTTTCATAGAATGAACCTGGACTGTTTCACTGTATGAACAGGGAATGTTTCATAGAATGAATCTGGACTGTTTCATAGAATGAACCTCAACTGCTCCACTGTATGAACCGGACAATTTTACTGTATGAACCTGGACTGTTTCATAGTATGAACCTGGACTGTTTTACTGCATGAACCTGGATTGTTCTATTGTATGAACCTGGACTATTTCATAGTAT
>VRLP01005759.1:0-33857 GCA_009660295.1 Lophius piscatorius
CCTGGCCGGTTGCGGCCTACCATGGTCTGTGACCTTCGGTTCCTCGAGCGAATCTAAGCTTGTACTAACTGGTTTCGCTACAGATATGCATTAATCTCATCTTACCTTATGCTCCAGAGTGTTAAAAATTTAAGCAAAATATATTATTTCTGCTTAGCTCAATGGTAGTGAAATAATAATCAATTTACAAACCTGACGAGTTCGAATCCTCCATATATATAAAAATTTTTCAAAATGACAAAATATAAAAGATAGAAATGGAAAATATGGTTAAATATGTAAAGGTTAAACAATATAATTTGATGCCGTCAACACTATGTAAATAATAAGGTTAAAATTATATTAATCGAATAGAATAATGATTGCATCATATGTAAAATCCCAATACACCAATGAATGTATAAGGTAAGGTGAAATTAATGTATATATAGTGAACCAGCTAATATAAATACACATATTCTAAACCGGAAACGATTTCAGATTATTATAGATCACAACTAGTCGAAACATTTAGATAATAATTAATGTGTTATTAAAAAAAATATTAAAAATACAGTTTTTAAATCTCCTCTTTATTGAACGAAATGTTCCACATAAGAAATTGTTTTCTATTTATCAATGAGAACAAATAATTAGGTAAATTAAAAATTTTTATTGTTAAGTATAAAATAATTCGATATTTTTATAGATTTTCTACTAATCGTTTTAGTATTTTTCTTATAGAATCAAAATTTTATGTTTATGCATATCATATTTCGGATTGTGAGAACATATCATACGAGGAAAAAACTTTTATGAGGATTCTGATTTAAGAATATGAATATCTTTTGAAGACAACGATCATTGTTTAAACATAACATTTATTTTTGCAATAATAAACTTACAAAAAGATTATTCTTTATAGAAACAAACAGTCAACATAACCGTTATCATGACATGAAATATTGTGTATATAGTATTTATTATAAATTCATTCTTATTGATACATTTTTTAAATAAATATTTATTATAAATCAATTACAAATTTATTCTAAATTAATTTTTAGAGTTTTAAGAAAAAAGTTAACTAAAAATAAAATTTATTTCATCAACAATTAGATTTATTACTTGAATTCTAGTTTTGGATATATATTCATAGACATTAATTCTTGTAATAACAATTTAAATGCATATGGTATTTTTACCTTTATATTATTTCCTTTCTTACACAAAGAACAAAGATTTTCTGAAGCCAGTATTCCACATTGTCCACATATGAATGTTTCAAATATATCAGAAGAATATAATAATCGCTCTTTTAGTAAATTAGATGCTCCATATCCTACAAGACAATCTCTTTCCATCTCCCCTAATCTGAGACCACCTTCTCTGCATCTACCTTCTGTGGGTTGTCTGGTAAGCATGGTTCGTTTTCCCCTGGCTCTTGCGTGAATTTTATCAGCAACCATATGCTTTAGTTTTTGATAAAATACAGGGCCAAAGAATACATACACTTTCATTACTTCACCAGTTATTCCATCAATTAGTACATCCTTGCCAGAATAATTATATCCATTTTCTCTTAAAATATTACATATTGTTTCTGTTTTATTTTCAGCAAATGCGGTAGCATCTTGAATTCCTTTAAACAATGCTGCCTTTCCATTAATAAGTTCTAAAATTTTTCCGACTGTCATTCTTGATGGAAAACCATGAGGATTCATTATAAGATCGGGTACTATTCCATCTTCGGTAAATGGCATATTTTCTGGATTGGCTATTAATCCGACAACACCTTTTTGACCATGTCTACTACTAAATTTATCACCAACCTCCGGGATTCTAGTCTCTCTAAGCAATATTTTTATTAAAATTTTATCATCTCCTGATCTTGTAACTAATACCTTATCTACAATGGCTTCTACACCCTTAAATACTTCTCTTGATGGTTTATATTCTCCATAATTCTCTGTAGGTACATGTTTATTTGCCAAAATTTGGTTTTGTTTCACTTTCTCTCCAGGTTTTATAACTCCATCCGAATCCAAACATTTAAATTTGTAAGTATTATCTCCTGGTAACAGAGTATCTGTAAACCCTGTAGAATATTTTTTAAGTGACACACTAGTAGTCTTAAAAATAGAACATCGTCCAAAACCTCTTTCTACTGATGCTTTGTTCAAAATTATTGCATCTTCAATATCATATCCAGAATATGACATTACTGCTATCATAGCATTTTGTCCTGCTGGAAGTTTATCGAAATTTACTATCTTTGTTGTTTCCGTCGAAACTAAAGGTCGTTGAGCATAAACCAAGGTATTTAACTGGGTATCAAATCTATTATTCTGGTTATAACTTATAATACCCATTGCCTGTTTACCCATGGCGCATTGATACGTATTTCTGGGCGATTGATTATGATGAGGAAAAGGAATTATACCTGCTACATATCCTAAAATAGTATAAGGCTCTATTTCCATATGTGTTGTATTTTCTGTAATCTCAGATTCATTTAAAGCTATAAGACAACTTTTACTCTCATTTGCATCTAAAAACTCTAATTTTCCTTCACAATAAAGATCTTCCAAATTTTTATATTTATTTTTTAAAAACTCATAATCTTCTTCTTCTATCAGCAACTTTTTATCTTTTACGATAAGTAATGGTCTACAAATTCTACCACCATCACTTGATATATAAATACTTTTATTCTTATCGTTTTTGTCTATAGAAATAAATTTACTTATTTCTCCACTTCTTCTCATTTTCCTCAGTGTCTGTACCATAAAATCTGTATTTTTAGTAACACCCAAGATAGAACCATTATGAAAAACAAGATATGTATCCTTTGAATATATATTACAGTTAGCAGTCTCTATATTTATCATTCCTATGTCATACAAAACATTTTCAATCATATTTAATTTTTTCTCTTCAACTTCATCAGTCGTAATTTCTGCCATTAATGCCAAACTTTTTATTAAACCACAGGATTCTCCTTCAGGAGTGTCATTAGGACATAACAATCCCCAAGAAGATGTATTGAGGGCTCTTGGTCCAGAAGTCTTCATATTCTTTTCAAACTGCGAACAAACCCTTGTAACCATTCCTAAAGCAGACGTATACGACAATCTAGAAAGGACATGAGATACACCACTTCTTTCCATTTTAAATCTTTTAAGATTCCAATTTCCGGTGGATATTGCTCTGGAAAATGCAACAGTAATTAAATTAGATTGTAAATTCATATAAAGTAAAGCATCAAATTGTTGAGCTCTAGAATTTTTTGTTAGAATCTTATCTATAGATTTTTTTAAATCTGAATTATATTTTTTAAATTGATCTTCAAACAACAGAGAAAGAAGTTGACCCGCAAGTTCATATCTTTTATTACCCACAAAATCTCTATCATCCTTTTCAAAAATACCCAAATGTGCTTGTATAAGTCTTCTGGCCATAATTCCCAAATAAATAGCTCTCTTACGATTAGGACACCCCACAGATACAATATTTGGTAATAAAACATCATTTAAAACAGATTTACAATCTTCCATATTTGTATCTAGTATCATCCTCTTAGAAATAAATATTAATGCATCTTTTTCTCCTTTTATTTTCTGTTTTACCGATTCCTCTACAGTCTGAGATAAAAAGTTTAAAATTTCAGTTTCTTCCCCAATGAAAGAAATTATTTCAACATCAGATAGAATTCCCAACGCCTTAACAACAATCCAAAATGGTATATCTTCTACAAATGTATTATGTTTAACATACAATACATTATTTTTCATCATAATAGTCGTCTTACTTTTTTTATCATATGTAGAACTCGTTACAGAAGATACAAGATTTCCTTTAGAATCTACATCAATAATAATTCTATTTTTAGACAATTGTTCTTGCATCATAACCACCTTTTCTACACCTTTAACTACAAAATATCCACCAGTATCCAATTCACATTCACTTTTAACCTCATCTTTTGATAAATAACATTTTTCACTTCTTAACATTATAGGTATTTTACATAATAAAATATTATTTTTCACAGCAACTTCTTTATTGACGGTATACTCCACATCAACATATACATTACCAGAATAATTAAAATCTCTCAATCTACACTCATGTGGATATATAGGATATGATAACATATTTTCTTCTACTGTAGGACTAGTTACTCTTATATTTAAATATTTTATATAAAAAGAAGGATCAATATCAGATTCTACATATTTATTAGCCTCTAGAATATTTTTGAGGTCATGGTTAATAAAATAATTGAATGAATCTATATGTTGTCTAGCCAGCATTTTGTATTCAAAAAAAGATTTTATCAAAATATTATTCTTAGACATGGGATAAAAAGTAAAAATTTGTTGAATATTTTATTCCAAGAAAAAAAATTATGAATATTCATTTTAATATTAAAATTTATATATTTTTATAATACAAAAATATTTTATTAATATTTAAACCATTTCACTCAATATTATTTTTACAAAACATTCTTTCTATTTTATCTTTTTCTTTCGGATAATTTAAAATATTTTTATAATCAAAATTTTTTGGTAACTTAAAATTCTCTGGTTGTTTAGGAATTATAATTTTATCTATTTGTATCGGAGGCAGAGAATATTCTCTTTCTTTTTTTGTTGTCATTATCATTTCATTTCCTTTTGTTATTCTTTTTATCCATTCTATCTCTTCTTTATATTTTTCATTATTTATTATATTAAGAAAATGTTTTCTTCTGTTGTAAATATGCTTCTGACCGTTTAAATGTGTTTTCCTACCCTCTAAATTACTGTTAAATATAAATTTCTTGCAAGTATCACAGAAATAACGGGAAATGGGTTTTAAAAGAAGTATTATATTATAAATTTTTATTTACTGGTATTTCTATTGTTCTGTTGAGAAGTATTTCGTTGTTGATAATTTTTTGAACAATTTATAGGCTGTTGGCTTCTCACTGGTCTTCCAGCTAATGATTTATTTGTTTTTTCTTGTTCTATCAATTGTTTTAATCTTGCAAGAAGGTTATCTATTATCCCATTATTTACTATGGAATCTGATATCTTTTTTATTGTGGCATCATCTATTTGCATAGGCTTAGGCTTAGGAGATTTTAACATTTCTAAGCATTTATCGTGTCCACAACAGGCATCTACCTCTCCCAATACTTTTCTACATTTATCGATATTAGATTTTAAAGAGGTTATAGAATTACCTATACATGATTTATATCCATTTACGTCTTTGATATTTGTACATGGATTGATATACACATTATTTCCAGGCACCTGGGCGTTTCCAAAATTTATACAACTATTAGTAGATTTACATTTTGGTGGTGTATAATATGATATTAACCCACTTAATGAACCAGCCAATTTACTTATATCTGTCAACGATGAATTCACTGGAGGTTTATTATTTACAACGGGTATAGAAGGTGTAATTACAGGAGATGGCACATACTGTGAAGGATATTTATAGTATTGATATTGTGGATTATTAACAGGTTGGATTGTACTTGGAGGAGGGCTTGAACTATAATTATATGTTGGTATATCTGGAGCCAATGGAATCAATTCTGGTCTAAGTGCAGCATCCAAATATGTTGAAAGATCGCCACATTCTAAATTATTCAGGTATGTATACGTACGTATTCTTATGATAAAATATAAAACAGAATAAACATGCAATTTCATAAATCAATATAAGAGAATATTTTTATCTTTTAATGTAAAACAGTTTGTAACAGAAATAACCCAGTCAAAAGATAATATCAGTTTTTGTAACAAATCAAAAATCATATCGGAAAGAATATTTGTAAATGTGGTAGATATCATTTTTTAATTTGCATTTAAAAATATAGTAAAACTAATTTTATAAAAATATTTTTTATAAAGTATGAATTATTTTATTATATATTGAATAGATATTTTGTAATACTTATGAGTTTTATTGAATAAGGAATATATTTTTTAATAAAAATTGTATCTATGATTATTAACAGATATATTTTACAATATATAATTGAAATAAACTTTAGGTTAATTATTATTTATAATTATTTAATAGTTTAAATACCAAGTATTTTAATTATATAGCTATTTAATTTCCTATTTTTATTTAATACTATCCTTATAGATCTTGTATCTCCGAGGTTCCCTGTTTTTATTCTTGTCATATTTAATAATTTATAAGTAATATTTAATTATTATTTATTTTATAATTATATTTTATTTTAAAATAAAGATTTTATCTTTTCAAAAATCAAATTAAAAATATTCAATTAAAAAATATAAAAATATTTAATTTATCATAGATAAGAACCCATGGATTATCCTATTTCTTTTATTCCTGTATTTTCTTATTATCCTAATGATAAGCAAAACGATGTAGAATTTTACATCGCACCTTTCTCTTCTGATTGTCCTATATGTTTTCAATACCAGAAAGAGCCAGTATCTTTACAATGTGGACATATATATTGTAGAGAATGTATTATAAACTGTTTTGATGTAAGAAAGAGGTGTCCGGTGTGTTTATCATTCAGTAATAAATTTAAACCTGTAAAATTATTTTTTCCAGAGAATATTATTATCGGTAGCTTTATTACATTCAGGAAAATAAAAATAAGAAATATAGAAAATTATAAAAATTATATGGAACATCCTTATTCTTCTTATTATTTTATAAACGGTGAAAAAAATGAAGATGGTATCTTTGAATATTATGAAGATAATAGAAAAGTGGTATATCAAGAAATAAATGGTAATCCGTATTTTTTAAGTTTAAAAAATATAAAAGAATTACGATCGTATCCTAAAATAATACAAGGAAATGTTATTAATATTAGAAGAAGGAGAAATTATGATTTATTCGGTAATTTGCGTCCCGAGAAAGAAATTTTTATTGTAGAATTATAGTATTTCAGTTGTACATATTCTTGATAATAATTGTATAATAAACTTTTATTTTTTTTAAAACAGGAAATCATCATAAATAATCATTGTTTTAGTATTTTTAAAAATAATCTGTTCAAAAATGTTGTAAAAGAAAACAAAGTATAATAGGGGAGGCATATTTAATTTTGATTGTTGTTTATCACAATTTTCAAAGAAAATTATATATTTTATAAATATCATGTCATGTTTATATGTGTTATCTAAACAAATTATATATCATTTTAGACAATGAGAAAAAACAATATTAAAATATATATACAACAGAATAATTGTTTTTATATAATTAATATAATTGTTTTGTTGCAAATAAATTATCTCTATTAGTATTTTTTTATAGAAAAAATATTCTTTGTTATTTTCCGATATACAATAGCGAATAAAAATTTTAAGCAGATTTTAAAACGATGGTTGAGAAAATGGGTAGCATTTTAAATTATTTTTGAACACCCAATTTTAAACGGTATTATCTGTTTAGTATTCTTTAAATTTTATATTTATTTAATTCCTGATATTTTTTATTATAGATCTAGGAGTTATATATCACACAAATTGACGGTTTTGAAACCTATCATTTTCATTTTCTATCACATATTCCAAATAATTATCTTCGCATCTTTTTTTTGTTTTCGTAGTTATTTATATCCTTTACTAGTTCATTGATATTTTGTTCAACAGAACTTATTACACCATTCTTAATATTACCTTCTATTTTATTTGTGATTTTATTTTCTACATTGCTTTTATTTTTTTAGTATATTTTTTAAATTTTAATAACTTAGATTTAACCTAACAATTTTTCATTATTAGTTCTGTGAACTTTTAATTAATTTTTTCGGTAAAAGTTGCTTTCAACCTTTTTTAAGTTTATATAAAATATGGCCTATACTTACAAGATTAGAATTATATGAGCATCTTAATTCATCGTACATAATTTTTATTTTTCGTTCTGATTTGCGAGTAATTTATAAAATTAGAAGATATAAAAATGCAAAAAAGTCATACCTTGAAAAATTGGAACGTATTAAACGGATTAATCAATATCTATAAATACAAGATATATAATAAAACATCAATTTCAACTCGAAACGATTTTGTATCTTTAAACATTAGAACATCACTAATAATATAATTGTGATAATATACGAATGGTTTCGTGGAACACGAATAAAGGACATTAAACACGAATCGGATATTAAGTATAAATTCATTATAAAGTTCTAAATCTTATAAAAATGGTTATTGATAAGATAAAATATGATAAAAATAGATAGAAATAAAGTTATAGTTGAAGTTATTGAAAGTTGTTTTAGTAGAAGGTGTGTAAGGCAGGGCGATATTTTAAATAATTACGGTGTACTGATGGAATATCATAAACCCTAAACAATAAGCTTTCAAAATAATGTATACAAGAAATCATAAGAATATTGAAATATAATTTTAAAAAGTTTAAATAGGGATTCCGAAATAATAGCAGATGGTAGGAAAGGTTATTATAATCTTAAAAACAGGAGATTTATACATTTACAGGTAAACCCTAAAGCAAATTTCGTGTCCACATAAAATAAGGAGATACACATTCAAAATATTAAAAATCGAGGTGTGGACTAAAAATACATTACATTACGAAGAGCCAATATTAAAAAGAATATTTCAAAACATGTTTCAGATTTAAATGAAAGATAAAAGAAATAAACATTAATTGAACATCTTATTATTCATGTAAATTTTAAAAAAGTAGTTTTCGAAGAAATTTTAACCGAAAATTGAAAACGGGTTCAAATACAATTATATAACATCAATAAAAAGAATAAACGGACAATGAATAATTGCCGAAATGATAAAACAACATATAACAAAAATCGCATATAAATAAAGTTTGAGCTTTAGAAATGATTGAATAAACAGATGCGAAAAAGATTATCTTGGTTGAAATAAATAGAAAAAAACAGAGATACACTAATTTAATAATACAAAGTCATATAAAAGAAAGAAATATAATACTTTCAGATAAATGAAAAGGATGATCAAAATTATTTTTTGAAAATTATATACATCATATCATGAATTATTTTAAAAAGTTTGTTAATCCTATAACCGGCATCCATACAAACAAAATAAAAGAAACATGGTTAACACTAAAAAACACTCCACTTAGATGCAGAAATGAAAAAATTCTAAAAATACATCATATTAAATTTCTATTAAAAATAATATAAATTATTTGAAAATTTAATTGAATTTTTTTATTATATGTTATTTAATCCAATAATCTAGAATAAAAAAATTTTGAAAAAAATATAAAAAAGTAGTTTAAGAAAAAAAAATTTATCAAATGATTTTCAGTAAGTCAAATAACGCAAAAATAAGTAGTTTTAATCATATAAATAAAAATATTCACTCATATAATTTTTTATATTTTTACTCCTATTAAATCTCTTGTTTTTAAAAAATATTTGTGTGTTTCCACGTAGTCTCTATATTTTGTGTATGGGTTATATAGGGTTGTTTGGATTTACTGAATATCTAGAGTGAATTTATCTTATGATGAATATAATTCACTTCAGCTAATGAATTATATTCTTTTCATGAATCAGAAATAAGGATTGTTCTATATTTTTAAATACGATTTTTTTCAAGTCCTGGTGCATTTTTTTAGTAGATATTTCAAAAAAAATCATTTTTTTGTCTCCCTGTATATTCCTATAACATACCATTATTTTTTTTTGCTACTTTGACTCTGTTATACTTTCTTTTGGCCAAGTAAATTTCATCTGTCTCAATAATTTTTTCTTTCATTCTTATTCTTATTTTGATAGAGATTTTATTTTAGTACATAATATATTCCTAACATTTACATATGTGTTATTACAAATATCATTTTTCTTAATTTTTTTTTGTTTTTTTTGGAAATATCATAAACCGCCAAATAATATTTTTGATAAAGATGTATTTAAACCATACAACAATGATTTTTTTCTGATATAAAATGAAGTTTTTATATATTTGAATTACTGCATTTCCAGGTAAAAAGTCGTTTTAACTTCCAAAAAGATATATAAAGAGCAGTTTTAAAAGAAAATAACCCCATTAAATAATTTTTAATAAATCCGACAATGCGGAAAATGAACATTTTTTATCATATAAATAAAAATATTCTCTTATATTATATAATTTTTTATATTTTTACTCTTATTAGATCCTCTTATTTTTAAAAAATATTTCACGTGTTTCCACTTATTCTTTATGTTTTGTGTGTAAATTACAAGATTATTTGGATTTACAAAATTCCTGAAGTGAGTTACGCTATAACAAAAATAATTCATTATAATCAATGAAGTATGACCCTTTCCGCGAGTCAAGAATAGTGGTTGTTCCCTTTTTATATTGTGAAATACAATTTTTTTACATTTTAATGCATTTCTTTTATTTGTTATTCCTCAAAAACATTTTTTTGTCTCTCCACATACTCCTCCAACATCCCATTGTTTTTTTATTATTTTACCTCTATTTTACTTTTTTTGTAAGATAAATTTCATCTACCTCAACTGTTATTTTTTTCTTTTATTCTTTTTTTTTGGGTAGATGTTTTATTTTATTCCATAATATATTCCTAATATTTACATAGGTAATATTGGAAATACTGTTTTCTCTTAAAATTTGTTTTTTTTGAAATATCGTAAATTATTAATAAAAATTTCGGTAAAAATGACCTCAAACCATAAAAAATGAAATATTTGTAAATTTAGAATTAGTACACTTCCATAACCATTTGTTTATGTCTTCATTAATCATCAATTTCAATACCTTTTTACATTTAGAACATTGTCCTGAGGTTTTAAAAATAACCGAATCCACCAAATAGACAAAAAAACTTATGATTTTCTCATCAATGAGATTAATTCTATCCTATTAATAACATCAATTTTTATCATAAAGGGCTTTTTTATACACCTTTGTTGAAAGTTAAAACGATCTTTTGCGCATTTCCATAACCGTTTATCAACGTCCTTAACAATCATCAATTTCGATGTATTTTTACAGTTAGAACGTTTTTGAATATTTTTATAATACTCAAACATACCAAATATCATTAAAAATACGGGAATTTCTCACAATTGAAATCAATTCCAATCTTTTAATAACATTGTTTTCTATTATAAGGGGTTTTTTATATTTTTTTTAAAAGTTGACACGCTCTTTTATCAATTATAAATATATGAAGCAACAACAACTTTATTAACAAATGTATGATTTACGTTAAACTTGATAGTCTGATATCTGTTGAATATTGAAACCACCAAAATGTTCTTTGCTCCAATATTAAATATTTTAACAACCCGGGTATTCTAAGAGATGGGTTTCCTTTCTTAGATCTCATAAAAACATTAAATTCAATTTCGTTTATGAAAAAAAGTGTTTATAAACAATGACAGTTTGTTTTTTAAAAAATTAATTGGAGAATTCATATCTTATTTTAATTGTTCTTTAATCGGTTCCTTTTTCTGGAGTAAATACAATTTATTTTAAAATGAAGTGGAATTGGTTCAAAGTGTTATTTATAGCTATATCTTCACTTTGGGGTAAATGCATCAAAAACGAAATTATCAAAATTTTTTAATGTTACAATCGTGATCTTTCTTATCTCTTCTATTATTATAAAGTATAATTTATTGAAATAATATTACTAAATCATAAATATGTTTGGTTGGCAGAGATAAATAAAGATTATGTTTTTACCATTAAATTTTAAGAATCATAATAACTTTCTTTCTCCGATAATGTTTATTTTTGAAGTCTATTTCTCTTCTTTTCTTTTACTTATTATTGTTTCGTGTTCGAAAATGTTAATAATATTATAAATCGTATTTTTTGTAAAAGTAATTATATTAATAATATTTTTATATTATGATTACTTTTTTATAGTTATAATTGCTTTCCTCGTTTCATCAGTGACCTTTTGATATTTTTTTAATTATTGAAGAATTATTCTTAATCTGGTTTTGAAAACCTAATCCATTAGAATCAAATTGTATTTTATCGAGGCTGTTCAGCATATCTACAAAAAGCGTGCATATTTTTATTTTGTGACGTAATTTTTTCATTATTTATATTGAAATTACATATTTTTCATAATTTCCAAGTTTTAAAAAACAGATAACCAGGAAATTCTTATAAATAAAAGTTTATTAAAAATATTCAGGATTAACGAAGAAACTCCTATGTAAATACTTTTAAAATCATTTAAATTTATTTTTCTCTGTACGATTAAATGAAATAAAAATAACATCCGTTATTTTTTGGGCCCGTAAATACTATTATTTGTATGAAATTAAATAATCATATTTCGAAGTCTGTTATAATGTTTTGAGGCTTTAAATAAATGTATTTACAACATTGCATAAAAACTTTTTACACGATTCTCTGTTTTACCTCCATAATCATGTATATAAATAAAAATATCCTATTAAAGATATAATTATGAATGATTAAAATTTGATAATATTGGCTAAAATTATTCTAAATATTATATTTTCCAAAATTATACAGGAAAAACATAACCAATTAACATTTATTTCCTATATTTTATTTTAAGCCAAGCATTATTTTATCAAAACGATTTTTGTAACAAGTGAAAAATTTCAAGTCTTCAATATTCTTTGTAAGGGTTTTTGATAGTAGTCCACTTATTTTAATATATTTTTTATCTACACCATAAATTCTTAATGTTTTATATGCGTATTTCTTTATTTTCTAATGATACAAATTTATTTTATTATTTATTTCGAAATATTTGTATCTGGTATTGTTTGGGGGTATAATAACCCTTTCATTACCGGTTATTATTGTTGAGTTCGGATTTTCATTTTTTAAAACTTTAGTTTCAATTGGTTCACGATCGCTTTTATGTACTACACTAAAACTATTGTTTAGAATTCTTGGTTATCACACCAAATCCACCAAAGTTGTTTAAGACATTTTCCAACATCATATTTTCCTTGCTAGTACAACCTTCGTCTACCTCAATTATAACCATATTACCACCAATTTTAACACATTTTGTCTTATTAATAATCTTCCTAGGGAATTTGTAATCGTGTTAATTGTCTATAATCAACTCACAACTCTTGTTTAATATAATTATCCGTGCTTGATGAGATTACTCAGATATTATTAATATTTTTTGTTTTAGTGATGTTTTAATATCCGAAATGCGTAATCGTTTCCAATATATATTGGGGCCTTATTACATTTTTTCGATTTTGTACACCCATATTCGTTTGATATGACATTCTTTTTAATTTCTTGCATTTTCATTTTTTATATATTATGCATATTGCTGAACAGACTCAAAAACTTTGTTCGATGTGTTATGTTTTTTATATAATTCCAATCTTTATGTTACGTAATATTTTTTTTATAATTTTTATAATTTAGATATTCAAGGCAATTTTTATTATAATGTTTATTCAATATTATTTTAAACACCATTCCAATCACTATGTATCTTATTTTTGTAAATTTTCAAGTTCACAAAAAATTGAAAAACATTTTTCATTAGCCAATACATATTATCATAGCTTAAAAAAATATTACCATGTCATCTTTTTTCAAGATATCTAAAATGCCATCGAGCTATTTTTAGTTAATCTCATTACTTTGCTACAACTTCTATTGGCTTGATGTATTACATATTTAAACAATAACAAGTTTGTATCTCCTATTATCTCATTCATAATAATTGTTCCAATATGGATATTACATGTTCTGCATTTATCATCTCTGTTTTTTTCATTAATGAATTTAAAAATCTTACTTTTCTAATTTTATTTAATACGTTATGTGTAATTGCATTATTCTGGATATTCGCAATATAATTTTTGTTATTAGTGAATACCGATTTTTTTAAGCAATCTCTTGTCGATAACATCATTAAATATTATTTATTAAACTATATTTATTGTATATATTAATTTTAAAGTCATTAAATTACTATTTCGATTACTTTTTAATTTTTATGTGGTTTCAGAATTATAAGAAATCTCCAAAAAATAAAATTTATAACCAAATATTATTTATTCCAACATTTCATTAAACATATGTATATATATTAACATCTTTCTATAATTCTTATATAACCATCTTTATTGATTCCTAAAAAAAGACGATGAAATGTATTCTTTCAACTCAAATCAAATGCTGGTTTAAAATTAATGATGAAACTTTTCCATTTAGAAAATACATTTTCAATAGAAGTTAAGAATGGAGAATAAGGAAAAATGTATAATAATCTATGTTCATATCCGAAATTATTTCTACGAAGCTTTTATAATTGCGAGTTCCCGTATTGCCAAGAATAAATACCAGTGACGATGCCCATTTTCGTTATATTTATTTTTAAGTTTTATAAGATAATTTTTAAATTCTGCCGTTTTAAGAATAACCGAAAATAATATGCAACAATATTTCATTTTTTACTATTATAACAAGAAAAAAAATAGATATATTTGGGCTTCCTGCATCCGAAGTTTTGTCATATAGGGATGTATCCTGTCTTAACTCTCCCAGGTAAATCTTAATATAACCTAAAATTCCATTTTATTAACAAAAATAAAATTTTATAATTCAATAATCATTCCATGATCCCGAGAATTAGATTGTACTGAAACATATTATTTAAGGTTGTATCACATTTTTCTTCAATTGATACAATAATTATAATAATATAATGAAAATATTTTAATATTATATCTACCAAATTTATGCCTACAATAATATTAAAATTTTGTAATATAAGACTTCCGAGTCGATTATATTTTAATAAATAATCATTATCCATTTAATAAAAGATTTTTTTTCGTATTCAAGTTTAAACTTTATTAAATAATCACCACCTTTAAACTTTACCGTATAGTCATCGTCCTTTTCAAATCGTCTAACATTCCACAAACCATACTCAAAATAAGGGAAAGTTATTAGAAATATCATTTTATACTATACTTTTAAGGTACAACATAATAACTTAATTTTTCTTTTCATTTGAAAAAATGCGACGTCGCCTAGTAGATCTCCTTTGCGAATATTCATTTGTGTCGACACCCACTAGGCATCATAAGAGTCAATTTTCTTTAAAACAATATTTTTGTTTTTTTTTGAAATTTTTTATATCTTGGGAAAATTTATATTGTTAAAAATATTTATTGATTAATTTATATTTTAAAAAAGGTAAAATGCACTGCCAAATTTGTTTGAGAAAAATAAAAAATCAATGAAGTATTTTTTTTCGACTTTTATATAAAAAATATTTTTAATCTTTTTAAAATTTTAGTGATACCGGTACATCTTCTATTATTATGTAAACTTTTTCATACAAAGATGTTTTATTTGATTTTTCTTAATTTTTATATTCTTCTTAAAATAAAGAACTAACATTTGTTTAAATTCCCAATCCTAATTAATTTGATCACTGTTTTTAATATTTTTGATTATCTCGAATGTTATCACGCCCACCAGATATCATATAATATCAATCCAATAAATAGTTTTTAAACAAAAAAGCGAAATAAAAGAATATTTAAGGTATTACATGTATAGATAAATAAAAAAAAATATCTGATTGTTTTAAAATATATGTTTAATAATTATCTCCTTAATATATACTTCGTATATAACTTTAATGGAAAATTGAATTGTCGCCATTAATATTCCAGTTAAATGTATTAAACATACAGTTAATAAATTATAAGTCATGTTTGTCTATAAACGAAATGTTTCTTAATCTTTATCCTATGCAATTTCTAATTTACATTTTTTACCGGATAAATCTTAACCAATTCTCTATATTCGCATCTATAAACATATTCTTATGCTCTTTTATTAGGTGCTCTAAGATCTTTTTACATTCTTCTTATTATTGTTTTTCTTTATAACATAATAATTAAAATAATCACTATTATTAATTTTGGTGTCTCCTATCTTATATCCAAAATTTACATGTTCTATTTTACATCAACTAAAATATTTTATTTAACCTCTTAGTTTTTATTGTTTAATTTCTATATTGATACAATTTTCTTAATTTTTCAATTCATATTTAATTTCTTCCCCAATTTTCATTTAATTGCTTTATATCTTTTTCTTCCGTATTTTGATATATTGTATTTTTTTTATTTTTTAAAATTTGCTTTTGTATCCCTCAGGTACGTCCTCTGAACTTTGTCTAATTTTAAAACCACAAACAAATCAATTACTTTATCATAACTTTTCTTTAACATATATTTGAATTTCTCTTTTTCATTTATTTATCAGCCCAGAATGTGATTCTAATATTTTTTATAGTTTCTGGGACCCTTAACCATGTTTTGTTTTTAAATACCGATATCATATAATATGTACTAAACACGAGTTAATATTTGATTAAATATATATAACAAAAGTGATTAAGATAATGTGGATCACCATTCATTATATATTATGTTTAATATTGTTATAATATATCTTAAAATGATTATTTATTTTATTAGGTAAAAAAGATTCTCGGGATAAGAACAAAAAAGTATATTATTATAAACCCTATAGAAAAAATAAGAATCAAAAACAGGACTACTTTAAAAAATCATATTCTAAATACATCACCTTTGTTATATTTTTACTACAAGACAACATTATATGACAAAACCGTTATTCACTCAAAATAAATTCCCTTTTCTATGAGTTACGTATATCTATGAATAAAATTTTAGAAATAATTTACGAAGTTTCCGAAAACCCAAATTAAAACAATAATCAAAGGAACAAACTTGAATAAAACGATATCTAAGAAATTAAAAAGTACATATTGACAAAAGTTCCTAATCTCCCTCAAAATTAATTGGTGATAGGTATCATATAATTTAAATAAATGAATTTTAGGCTGCTAAAAAATATAATAAAGATAAAATAACAAAAATTGGATCGTGGATGGCATACATAGAAAAAATAATGATGTATTATTTGCAACAACAACAATAAAAAAGTTCGGCAAACCCCCACAATAAACATATATATATACTAATTCAAGATTAAAGATAATTATAATTACAGATTATTGGAAAGGGTACAATTTTTAAAAATATTTTTATAAATAAGTATGTAAATATTAATCGCAAAAGATTCTTTGTTGATCACAATAATACCATAATAAACACTCAAAAAATTGAAAACAAATGGAAGTACTTAAAAGGTTATTTAAAATTAAAACGACCCAATACATATAAAAAATATTAGGAGTTTTATCAACAAATTTTTATATTCTCAAAAAATAAAAAGAATTTTTTCTGATTTTTTATCTCTATTTAAATTAAAATGAAGTTTCTTCTATTTATCAATCTTTTCCAATAATATTTTTTTATTCATGACCCAATAATCTTTTTACCTTTTATTAAATTGTTTTTATATTCTCTTTTGTCTTTATTACCTTGATTTTAAAAAATAATGTCATATATAAATGTATAATTATACTAATTTTTTAAAAACTCGTTAAAAAAATAGGAACCGAGAATATCATATATAAGAATTTTGGCAGATTTAAATAATGACATATTTTCCAATCAACATTATATTCCAGGCAAACTTCTACATCGCCTACAATATTATTTATATGATAATTACGAGAATAAATGCAATTCCGAGGAATGTTTTAAAATTAATTAATGTATACATCAAATTCTTCTTATTACTTCATTAAACCAATGATGATGGGTCATTTTTGAAAGTATTATTTTTTATTCTTGAAATTACACACAATATAAAACGAAAAAACACAAATTTAGAACATTATTTAATATAATTAAACATTATTATTTTTGAAATCATTTTGTTTGCGACATTTAAGTAAGTTGTCCTCGAAAATAATATTAAAACATTTAGATATGTAGGAAAAAAGTTGTGATAAAAAACGTATAATGTTTTCGAAAGACCACTTACAAAATTAATTTGAAAATGGTTGAATTAATAAATATATTACACTTTTACATATCCGAAATACAAACAAACAAGTGGAACGAAAAATAAGTATGCCTAAATAATATAAGAGAAGTTTTTGAAAAACATGATAAAATATTAGAAGAAATAAAACAAGAAAATCTAGGAAAATAAATAGTGAATATATAATATTCGAATTGGCGACTCAAAATTTAGAAACAGAAAATATAACAATGAAGAAGGATTAATAATGTATGTATATTAAACAAGGTTACCAGAACACCGGAAGAAGGGTATTTGCCGAGACACCAAGGTTTATAAAGAAAAGAATACAAATATCTCAACAAAAAATAACATTAAAGCAAATATCCGCATATATACTGATACGTGGAAAGGATATTTTAATTTGGTAGAAACGGGTTGTGTTCATAAAACAATTAATCATGGTAAGGAGTTTGTTAATAAAATAAACAATGAACACACAAATAATATAGAGGGTATGGGGTCAACATTAAAAGAATTTGCTTGCCAAAGATGTAGATCATCAAAATATATGCCAAGATAATATATACGAAACTAAAAGAATAATTTTATAAATTCTTTATTTTAATTGTTTTAATAAAATTCATTAAAATTTATTTGATTTTTTATTTATTTCCCGCAAAAGAAAAATAATTATATACTTTCAAAAATGCCCCGTTTATTTTTCATAATTTGTTCCATCATAAGTTTTGAAGTGGTTAATTAAAACCATTAACATACCCTTTTAAAATCAAGTATATAATATTATATTAATGTATGTATTTTGGGAGACATTTACCGCTTTTTAGAATGAAATTCAATGTATTATTATTAATACATAAAATCTAAAATCATAATTGTAAAAAATTCGACAACTTTATTAAACACAATCTTGATTATTAATAGCTTTTAGATAATTGCTTATCGTGCATAAAAGATAACTATGTAAATCGTTAACTGTTATGTGATTTATCAGAAGACACTATACTTTTGACAATTGATTTAATCTTTGAAAACAAAACTCAATTTGGAGTTGCCAAATTATACGGGGAGAGAAAAGATATCTAACCTCTCCTTTGTAAAGGTAATAATGTCCCATAATGATGAATCTTAATATTATTGAAACAAAACATTTATTCAATGAAATTATTTCGAACTTTTTTTTTTATTTTTCTTAAAAATGTGTATTTACCATAGACTCAGAACCACTTATAATACAATATTTTACCGTTGAAATTGCACACATTAAGGATATTTGTTTTTCCAAAACTTATACCAAACAATTTCGTATAAGGAAAATTTAAGGCACATTCAGCAATAAAAATAAATTATATATTTTTTGTGTTTTAAAGCATGTGAAAAAATAACCTTATAAATGAAATGATTGTTGCAACGAGAGCCCGATTATTTAAGAAACGCGACAATGTTTTATATTTGCAATTAATTGATGGCCATAGATATATTGAAAACTAAAATTAGACGTTCAAATGCAATAAGCTTATGATTTTGATAAGCAAAAACCGTTTAGATGGATATGTTATACATACAAATGCAGAGATAAATCGTTTCCAATCAAAAAAGTTTGTTATTTGAAAAAATTAAAATATCGCCTACAATAATAATAAAAACAATATACGAAATTTGCACTTTTTCATCATATAAGAATATAATATTGATTATTCACCAATTAAAACAGTTATTAAATTTTTCATCAATGTTTTTGATAGTAGATACAATAGAAAATTGGAAGTGATATAAGCTTTTTTTTACTAATAAAACTTTTATTTATCAAAGTTCCCTGGCCGGTTGCGGCCTATCATGGTCTGTGACCTTCGGTTCCTCGAGCGAATTTAAGCTTGTACTAACTGGTTTCGCTACAGATATGCATTAATCTCATCTTACCTTATGCTCCAGAGTGTTGTGATATAACTTAGATAAAAATAACTGAATCATATATTTTAGAAAGGAAATATAATAGAGATAGGGTTATAAAAATCGATACTTATAGGTAATAAATATAAAGAAAGATCAGGTATCTTTTTCGAGATTAGCCGAATAAGGAGTTCAACAGAGTTTAATAAAATTATAGAAAAACATATAAACGATGGTAGTATAATAGTAACAAACAGTTGGCGATGGTATAATAATACCAATAAAAATAAATACGAACACACAAAGGACCGAATCGATATAGTCATGATTTAAAAGATACCTAAAGAAACAACATTTAAAACAATAAAGATCATAACATATATATTAAAAGATAAAACAATAAAATTTTTAACATATTTCTGTATTTCTTTTCTGATTTATCTTATTTTTTCATATGCCTTAAAATCCCCAAATGCCTAATTTTCTATTGTTGTTTTCCATACTTAAATATTGATATGTATATTCAACTTTTTTATGCCTTATTTGTTTTCGAATTAAACATCGAGATTTGTATAATTTAATTTTTTTCTAATGAGTCAAAAACCTAAAGTTCGTTTTCGCATAAAAATTATATTGGTTTCCAAAAAACGTATATAAAAGAGATAAAAAAGTAAAAAATTACGAAATTATTTTTAATAAATCCAATAAGTAGAAAATGGGTATTTTTATCATACAAACAAAAATATTCTTTAATATAATTTTTAGGATTTTTATTTCCTACGGTTCTTCTTGATTTTAAAAAAACTTTTAAATGTTTCCTTTTGTCTTAGATATTGTATGTCTATATCTGGATTATCTGGGCCGACAAAATTTCTTGAATGATTTATTCGATGATGAATATAATCCATTTCAGAAATACTATTATATCCTCATCGACAATCATAACTCATAGTTGTATCTTTTTTTAATATTTCTAAAAATAATTTTTTTAATTTAGAGCGTTCCTTTTATTTGATATTTCAACAAAACATTCTTTTGCTTCCTTACATATTCCATTAATATGTTATTATTGTTTTTTGTTATCTACTCTTATTATACTTTTTTTGGTAAGGTGTATTCCATCTATTTCTACAATTAATGACTTACCACTTATTCGTCTTGTTGGTCTAGTTTTAATTTATTGAAATATCATGAATATTCATAAAAATAATAACAAGGAAACTTAATATCATAAAATATTGACTCTTTCTAATCAGAAAAGTTGTTTTTGAATACACATTGTATTAATATATTTCCCTTCACCATCACATGAAAGTATCATGTTAAACTTTTTTATATTCCAAACAATTTGTATATTTTTTAAAACACATTCACCAATCAATCAGTTATAAAATTCCTACCATTTCTCATAATCGAGGATAAATTAAATGTATTGTTTACTCTAAAATCCGGTATGTAAACCTCTTTTATATAATTTTTTGAAAACCAATATGATTTCCCCGTGTTCTTATAGTTTTATTGAAAATAGAATGTTCTCATCTCGGATCGTTTTTTGTCTTATTTCTGTAGATGTGATGCTTATACGTAGTTCAATTATATTTTCAATTGTTTTTGATAACTTTATCGATTTAGTATCTACCTTTTCTTTTTTGATTTTATTTTTTATCTTCAAATCTTTAGATGATATTTTACCATTTTTCATAAGGAATTTTAAAATGTCCGAAGGCATAAATTAATCTCACCAAATCAATAAATATCAATTTTAAAAACACCTCTTTCTTCTTATTCGAAATTTCCACATTCTTATTGTTATTCAATGTAATATTTAATAGAAGAATTATCTGTTATATTCCTAAAGTTAAACCTGAATATATAAAAATTTAAACATAAATTAAAAAAATATTATAATAAAGTATTTTTTTATTAGGAAAAATCAAATGAAAAAGAGTAAAAATTTTCTGTAAAACCGTATTAATTTTTTGTGAAGGCGATAAAACGTTCACTGAAATTCTATATACCAATCAAAGAAATATTTAAATATATACTTTCAACCCAGCATTTCAGAATATACATTACGTTTGATTAAAATTAATGTATATAATACAAGTATAATATCTTATTCCTTTCCAATCGAACCCCATTTTCATGCTTCTAATTTTAATTGCGTTTTTACCCATAAAACATTTCCCTCGGTTTATTTGTATTAGATATGTTTTGTAACACAAAGACATTAAAAGTAATATTTGTGCTTATATCAATAATTGCATTTATATTTTTTGTCCACATATCCTTTTATTGAAAGAATGTTAAACATATTAATTCCAAACATTTTTTTCTGAAATTATTTTTTATTGTTTTGTTAGAAACGGTATTTATACTTATATTTAATATATTAATAAAATTTTCTATTTGTCATTCTTTCTTGTAAATTACAAGAATAAATGCAATGTTTTTATTTACTGCTTCAGTTATTTCATTTAAAATTGGTGTATACGTTGGAATAATTAAGTAATTAATATTTTTACGGTTTAAATATTTTGAAAAGAATTCTGGAACATGTTATTTTCCATTATCGTTACAACTCTTTGGGATATTTATAATCGTTATTATAGTGATCATGACAATTATATCGTTGCCAACGAAATAAAAATTTTATCTAGTATTACGTTTTCAAAGCATAGATTTAAAAGCGCGGTATTGCTTGATAATAGAAAATATTCTTGCTCATTTATTTTTTTAATAATTTATGGCCAAAATAAAAATTTTTAGAAAATCGCGTAAATTAAAATTTCTCACATAAGGCATTTATGTTTTGTGAAATGATTGTTATGAACAAACATATTAGCAAAATAACTATTGGTAGAATTTAACACTGATAAAATTAGACTTTGTGTATAAAACTATTAAAAGGAAACAAATGTTTTTGAAGCTACAACCATAAGATACGCAACGAAAAATATAGAAAATAAAAGTATGTCAAAGAAACTTGGAAATGATATGAAGCAAAAATGTTAATTTAATAACGGTCTTTAGAGAAATAGTCAAAAATAATATATGAAAAGCGTAACATAGGAAATCGAAAATGATTTTTAAATTAAAATAAAAAAAATCGTTGACGTCTACCAGGAATCCCTTTTTCTATCCTCACAACATAAAGAAACAGATTTGATGTTGCAAAAAGCAGTATTATTAAGGAGATGACTTTTGTGGTTATGGAATTTTCACCAACGAAATATCATTCTGCCTCTGCAAAGATGTAAAACGTCACAAATTCAGCAGGATATCGAAGTTATAAAGAAATAAATTAAACAAAAAATTCGGTTTTATGAAAAAATAATTTGCGGTGTCTCCATATAAAGATGTAGGGAATATATATTTTTTCGAAAAACCATGGATTATGCATACTATATCAATAGACTATCTAATAATCTCCCAGTAAGCGCTGATAGGTTTGGGTTTAAAAGTTTTAAAATGCAGTAAGATAATTATTCCAAACATAAAAGTAAATAGCACTCAATTATTTCCACGGAAAAACATAAATGATATTGAATAACCGTCTTAATTACCTGATCTAAATCAAATACAAAAAGCATATTTGGATTGATTAAATAAAAACACAGGATAAATGTTTTGTAAATATAATCTTTCTAATTACTTTTGTGAAGGGTATTTGGAACCTAATGCAACTTATACATGTGAAAAATCGGATTTATCTATGAATAATAGAATATTACAAACAATACAATTAAAGGATGAACATATTAATTATTAATTATTCTACTTTATTTTTTTATCTATTATTTATTACAAAATGTTTATATAGATATCTTATAAAAAAATCCAGGGAATTTCAACAAATAGACTAATTATAAAAAAGAGATTGTTAATTATATATAAATAAAAATTTTTATAAACGATGTTTAAATTATATTTTTATTTATTTCATTCTTTGTCCATAACCGTATTTCTTTTGTAGTAATCTTATCAAAGAATATAAAATTTATTATATCATAAATAAAACTAATAAATGATATGGTATGAAAGATCCCACGTTCTCTTCGAAAGAATAATAAATCCATCTAAATTAAACGAATTGAAAACATCTGAACACATTGTATCGGATGGTGAACGTGTTTCGTCTGTAGGAAAAAAGCATTTTAAAAAATTTACTTATAAAATAAAACTAAATATTATCAAATTATATATTGGTTTATGAATATTTTTTAATCGTGATACAATAATACTCCTTTGAAAATTAAAACTCTTTCTCATCTAATAAAAACAGCGAATAACAACAACTCTTATAATCAAATGTTATTTTTACAAATGTTATTTTTAAAAAATTATTTTAATGCAAAAAACCGCAAAAATAAAAAAATATGAAGGAAGAGGATCTAAATATTTATGATAATATTATTTATAATAAAATGGGTTTTAAAAGTGCACAACAATAACATTGTCAAAATTCGCATACAAAGATGTAATATACACCAATATCCGGGATAAAGGATTAATAGCAAATTTCATATATTGTTATATAACATTGGGCGAAAATAAGAATAATAATATTTTTTATTAATTCAACTAAGAAAAAGATTTAAAATATTAATGATGACGTATTAAATATTATTATTCTCAGAAAGATATCGATAAATATAATTGAAAGGAATACATACCTTGTTTTATTTACATCTATTGTCCATCAAATAAATAAAATACGAAATGAAACAATAAGACGTAAAACCCAAAATCTCTTTGTAATGTATCATATACTTTAAAAAACGACGAGAATAGAAACCAAACTTTAAGGTATGGTGGTTGGTTGACAGATGACATGCGCTTTATATTTTTTTTTGAATTTTTTAAAAAATTATAAAACATGATATGTTAATTATAAATGATACGATTAAAATAACATCATCTTCTTATTATCAAATATTGATTATTCATAATTATGTTTTAGAAAGACATTCCCTTTATTAATATAATTATAAAAAAATAAGAATAAAAAACATAGGTAAGGTGTGCAAATAAAGACTCTATAAAGAAGAGGTTAAAAAAGAAACGAAAAGAATAAAACAAATAAATAAATCATTTAATACATTTTAAATCGTTTAAGAGCTCCCGAAAAAGAAGATTTTTTAGTCGTGATTAAAAATAGATTAAAATTCGAGTTATTAATCCATTTATATTATGTATAAGTTGGTTTTTTAGATATTTTTTTAAATATCTCCACGTAATTTCAATGTTTTGTGGGTGTACGAAGTTCTCTGTGTGATTAATTGTTCCGTGTATATAATCCAGGTTTGATAACTTTGAATAGACTTTATAATCATTTATTATTATTTTTGTTCTTACATTAACGTTGTTTTTGATTATTTTTCAATGACTTCTGCATTTCTTTTATTTTCAACATGATAAAACGCTTCTTTCGTGTTCCTAGAAATGCCACCAATAACCCCAAATTGTTTTAGAGATATTCCAGTATTATATTTACTTTTTGAGATTGCTGTCTCATTGATTTCTATTATGTTATCATATCCACTTATTTTATTTTTGATTGTCACTGGTTTTAATTTATTTATTATGGAATTCATTACTTTATAACTTAATTTCGTTTCTTTTATAATACTTTTATGTGTAGATTTTTTACATTTTTCTAATAATACTTGAAGCATTTGGTAGATAGAAATTTTAAAACCATCAAAAAATTGTTTTTTCTTATTAATATTGTTTTTCTCCTGCATTCTAGGATAGAACATCTCCATCTAATTAGTTCTATCTGCTCACTGCATTTAATCGGCATGATCTTTTTACATTTTGGACATAACCTTTTGGATGAAATTAGTCCATGATTCTGAAGCTGACAAAAAAGCCCATACGGTTTTTTAGATATTTAATATATATTTATATTTGTTCGTTGTAAACATTTGAATTGTCTTTTTGTAGGATCTTTATTTGCACACCTTACCCAAACATAATAAAAAAAGGTTTATAAAGTATTATGAATTAATAATCTTAAAACATAAAAATAATATCATAGTTTTGAATTGCGATATATTATTTTATACCTAAAGTCCCCAACTTTAGAGCTCTGATGGATATTATTTTCATTTTGTCTGATCTCATAGCGAAAAACAAGTTTAAATAGGCCGAAAACCATTTATTTCAACATTAAAATTTTTCAAAAAATAATAAAAAAAATTTAAACCAATATAATATATAAGAAACAATTGCCACCTTTGAATATTTTGAAACTCAATATTTTGAAAATATATTGATACATATTATTCACATCCGATTTTTAGCATCAAATTTTGGAATACATATCCGAGAACAAAAAATATGCTAAGAATTGCGAATAATGCAGAAGTTTGGCATAAAATTATAATAGAAAGCATATTAATAAAATACCCAAATATTACCTTATTTATAATCAAAATACTAGAGGGGAAATAAATCGGATACACACTAAAACAAAATTTTAATGAAAAAGTAAAGTTTACGTTTGACGATTTTAAGGGAAGAAAAAAGTAGACATATTATCTAAAAATTATGAAAATTTGAAAAATCAATATTTTTTAAATGTAATGTTAACCACTCATTATATATATTTTTTTGATAATAATTGTTGCGAGAAGTTGCATTTTTAAACAAAAAGTTGTAAACTTTTCAAAATAATTTATTAGAAAACAATTCATCAAAAACATATTGAGTTAAAAAACTGTTTAATATGTATATTAAGGTGGAGGAAAAAAGAGAAGATTTTTGATATTTACAAAAATTATAATTTTTATTATCTGTCTTATAAATACAAAAATAATTTAATAAAAGTTATATTTAAATCATAAAAGTTTTTTTTAAAAAATATATAAAGGTAACAGGTGTGTATGGATGCCATTAAAAAATATTTAAGAGAAGTTCTTATGAAAGAACTAAACAGCATAAACTTGAATGGATTAAAAAAATTAATTAGAAATATCCATTTAATTTACAAGTTTCTGATAGAAAATATCTTTTTGCTAACAACTATAAAATATTATAAATGTAAGAAAAATATAAAAACGCATTGGATGAGTCATATTAAGTTTGTTATAGAAAGAATTATTATAAAAGAAGCAATTTGGTACGAAAAAACTTTTCCTTGTAATAATGTTTTCCATTCGTTGATGAAATAATAATATTTTTATATCATTTTTCAAAAAAATAACAAAATTTCACATATAACACATAAAGAAAATTCGGATCTTGTACATTTGCTGCCCTCGGAAAAAGGGTCAGGTAAATTTTTAGTAATAAAATTTAATTATCATTATTTTCATATCTAAATATTCCAAATAATTTATCAATATCCTTCCTCATAATATTATCTTTAAACATCATTCTTTAATATATACTTCTAATATTTCTTTTTACAGTCCCATTTTATTTTTAATCCTTTCTTTTGTTTATTTCAATACGATTTTATAGATTATGTATTGACACCAGTTTTTGAATAAACAAAATTTCTTTTATGGTTAACAATTTCGTGCTGTATAAATATCTTTTCTTGTATAATTTTATTTTTTTTAACATTAAACATATTTTGCCCACAGAAATTCAACTTATATTTGATTTAAAAGTCCTTTATTCCTTAAAAACTGAATTTGTGAATTCACAGAATCATTGAGAATAGGTAGAAATATATCATAAAAAAATTTCGTATAAAAGGAGTTTAGGAAAATTTAGAAGTATAATTTGTGACATTTTCAATAAATAAAGAAAAAAAGAATAAGCAATCTCAAAAAAACAATTGAAATTGATGAGGTTTGGTCTTTAAAAGAAAATAGCATAAAAGCCGAAAAATCAAAAATTACGGTATGTTGGCAGATACTGTAGAAAAAGAAAAGAACTGTTTTCCATATATATTAAGATATGTATTACTGATAAATTAATCAAAATAATAAACATAAAGAGTAAAACAACTACTATAACTTATATGTGTAAAGAATATAATTGCATAGAAAATACAATTATAAACATTTAAAAAATTGATCATAATAAAAATTTTGTTAATCCCAATAATAAAGAGATATATACTAAAAACATTAGGTGACGACATTTAAAATAGATTCTAAAAATAAAAAAAAAATAGTAAATATAAAATAGTAAAAAAATTTATCAAAAAATATATGTATCTTCAAAATAAAAAAGACCCACCCCCGTATTATTGAGTTTTTTTAAACATAATTAATTAAATCGTATTTTATTAATTCACTTCCATTAAATCCATTTTAATAATAGCTATATGTCTTTATCATCCATATAAATTATCATGCTTTTATTTTAAGAAATTTTTCAATAAAAGATAATATTTTTTTCTCTTATGATATGCTTAATTTTTGTATTCCTTTATAACAAGTCAATAAATTATGACAAACAAAGAGTTTTTTATATATGGATAATGTAGGTATTAATTTTTAATATAACAGTATGGGCTACAAAAAGTACATATGGACCATATGTTAAAAAAAGGGGTTAAAAAAAGAACGAATAACACGGTTTATTTTATAATGAAGAGTTTATATATACATGTAGATATTTATAAAATGTTACAAACTCTCAATAAAGCCCTATATATTGATTGTTTTTACGTATATTTATATATCTATCTTATTCATTTTATTCGCATATGTTGATAAAAAAAATATTTTACTCTTAATTTATTATGAGTGATTAAGTATAATAATTAGTCCATGATATTGCAATTATAAATATGTTTTTAAAGTCATTAGTATGCTTTATATTATTGATGATGTTGATGCTGCGCAGTTATTCCTCGATATATATGAATATTTCTACATTTTAATATATATATTATATTTTAAAATATATGTAATAAAGTTAAGATGAGTAGTTTGTTTTAGCGATGTCAAGTACATCATCTTGAATAAAACAAATACATTGAAATTTTTATAAGGGATCCCGTCTATTTTTTAATAATTTCTCGATCATTTTAATATAGGATAATCCAAAAAATTTGTATTTTAGATGGGTAATATATTATCAAAAACGTCACTTATTTTTTCCCGTTTTAATATAACATTTTCTAAAAATGGTGTATGTTATTATTATTAAAGATGTTTACTGTCCCTAAAACATTATTGCTTAAAACATCTCTTCTATTTGTATTTGATCTTTTATTTACTGCATAACTTTTGAAATAATTAAAGACGTTTTTTATATGAATTAAACTAGATAATTAAGTAGATAAAAATAAACATCTTACGTTTTTTTCTATTAAATAAAATAATACTTTGTTGATTTTATGAATCTAACATCATTTAATATTGAAAGCGTATTTTCATGAATATATTTTTATAATGCGTTTTTCTAAATACCTTAAAACGCACCACATTATATATTCTATCAAAAAACTTATGATGCACTATACCAACTAGCAAAAAAAACCACACAGATCAAATATTTTGACCTTACTAAATACAACATAGGTAACGGCGGTATATTTATTGGATTATGCCCATATTTTTTTACGTGGGGATTGAACCTTTATTCGTTTAAAAACAAGATTTTTTATCTTTCATTTCCAAAAATGGAAAGTGGTGTCAATATAAGGTCTTTTATGATAATTTGAACGGATCACAGAAAATCTTTTTTTTTAATGATGCCACTAATAACGACTTTGTATATAATAGATTTGGATACGTAGGTAGCTATTGAACATATCAATCCCATGGCTGATTCGGGTTAACAAGTTATTGCCAGAAAATATACGGCAGATGATCAACCACGCATTTTTATTCTTTGGGGTTTTATCTTTTGTAGAATTGTAATCCTCGAGAATTGTAGAAAGGGTTCATATCGATAATCCTAAAAATTTATAAGTATTATTAGACCGAAAATGATTATCCTCATAATAGATACAATGATCCTAATCATCCTTATTTACCTTCCTATTAAAAGCGATTTTCTGTTATAATAATATATGTCATTTTCTATAACTATTAGGATTGAAATATAATATTTAAAATAAAAAGACATTTTAAAGTTTTTTAACCCTTTATAATAAATTGTTTAAAATGAACATAATTTATTACATGGGTTTTCAAAAATATATGGAAAATTTTCTGCAATAAAATAAATAATATTTAATAGTTATATTTAAAAAAACGAATAAAATCATGTTAAAAATTTTAATGGATATTCTATTATAGATATTATTGTTGACTTTTCCTATATATTTTTATAAAAGTTTTTAAAAAATCATTTGTGTTGGGATTAAACACTCGCTAATAATCTAATATATCCTTTCTGAATGGGATTGTTTACGGTCTTTTGTCTCTTACCCACCATATTATATTTTAATCTACAAAACGTTGTTGATTTGATTTAATTCAAGGGAGTATGATGGTAAGAATAAAAATCCGATGTTTTTTTCTATAAAAAGTCTTTTATGTTACTGGATGAATGGACTCAAACATCATCTGTTGTTAACACAGAATCTCTACAAAAGCATTATCATTATAAACTTCTTATAATAATGCCACACATCTGTGTTACATGTTCTTTCAGTAATCTTATTTTTAACATATTAAAAAGAAATATAACACATAAGAATATACCCGCCCTCTTGTAGATGTATTATATGAAAAAATATCAGTATTATAGAATTATATCTATACGTATTATTTATGTGAAAATTAAATCTATTTTCATTAAGATATAACAATATTTTAATTTCTTATACCCCAAGAACAAAACAATATCTAATTATAAATGGATAGGATCTTCTAAAAAAACTACTAAGGATTTTTTAGGGAATGGGTCATTGTTAAACCACTCGATCGTATTCGGTTATGGATAATGGACAGTTAAGCGGATACAAAACGCAAAGATATGACATTCTATATATTTCGCTAATGCATTATCCGAGGCAAAAAATCTCACGATTAATGTTTCATTACCATTGTATTTTTATTCTTCAAATAATCAGAATGGAAGGGTTTATGCCTGTTCCCGATTATTTAAATAATCCATAAATTACTTTTTATCTAAACCAATTAATATAATCAATATTTTAAGTATTTTACCCCTTAATTTATTAACTTAGTTATATAAGTTTTCAATTAGTAAAACTTTTTTTAATATTTAACCATGTAGATTAGATGATTTTAACATATAAAATATATAGAAATGAAAATTTTCTTTATATTTGTTGAAAACCTCTGTAAAATAGAAGGTAACAACAGATGAGTAGAAATTAATAGTCATATCAAGGTTTAAGTATAATGTAAATAAATTAAAAAAATTCGGGTTAATAATAATATAGATAGATACAATAAAAATATTTCTTCAAGTTACCAAAATAAGAATATCGATTTTTTACAAAACGGCGTAAAAAAATATTTTAAAAGGATCCAAATATTATAACACATTGCAGGGAAGGCTATATAAACCTTGATATCCGAAATATAAAGTACTTTAAAATTAAACATTCAAATAATTTCATTTCGCCATAAAATAACATTATCCATACATAAATAATAGAAATTGGGTAAATATACGTTAAAAAATATTTAAATTTTAAAAAAAAAACATAATAAATAATAAATCGATTTTTTTTACAAAGTATACTATTAAATCATCTGATTAACTTCACAAATAATAATTAATTCTTTTTAAATATTGTTTTTTTACTTAAATAAAATAAACCTATGTTCAAATATTATATTATATAAGGAAAATATATTGAGTTTTTAAAAATCAGATTCATATTTCAGGATGGAAAATGAATAAAAAATATTTTTCAATCAAATCTATATCCTTATAAACGAACCTAAATAACCGAGATAAGTGACGCAAAAAGATTAAAATTATATTTTTTCATAATAATGGTGTTTGCTATTCAAAGATTGTACTGAAGTTTAATCTTAATAACTTTATATTCAATTTATTATAAAAAAGGCTAATAATGTAATGATATAAATTAAAGGAAATGGACAAATGATATATTTTAAATCAGATTTAGAAAGGTTATATTGTTGAAATTGTGGATACAAATCTCATGTTAACATCGGATGATATAAAAGGAAAAAATAATATGAGATTTAATAGGGGTGTGTTTATATCAATTATTTTTAACAATTTAAAAATTTCTACTATTCATTTAAAAGAATAAATGCAATTTTGATTAGTCGCAACATCAACTCAACAATAAAAAATGGCACGTGTACCGAGTTTTATTGTATTATCTATGAAAAATTTAATATATAATTTTATTTTTATTAACGAGTAAAATTATTGTCGACAAAGGTTAAGGGTGACCAAACTTGATGAACCAATTTTCCAATATTAAATTAAATATTTAATATTGGAAAATTATACCTGTCTAATTACCGTAATAAAAATGAAGTAATTTACGCTAAAAATAATATAAATGGTATAAACTTTAAAGGTTGTTTTCAAAAATTAAACAAAACGGCATTAAATAAAGGAATAATAAATTTTATTTATATTTTAGATAACGCAAGAATTTACCATTTTATTGGTGTAAAATAATATGTTGAATTAATCAACTTAAATATTTTGTATTTACTGTCTACTCATCATTCCTAAATATTATTGAGAGTTGTTTCTGTAAATACAAACTACATATTAAAAAAAATATATGCGATTCATCAGATGAACTTCTTAATACCATTAATAGAAGTTTTAAATGCATTACATTCTCGGTTTTGATGCTTATTACAGAAAATTGTTGAGATATTTATTTTTATGTTGAAACCAACAAATAATTAATGGATAAGTTATTTAGATTTTCTTATTGTTGTTTATTAATATTTATTTAAAATGATGGTTTTTCGACTAAAATATTTTCACACATTTATTACTATATTTGACTTTTTTAAGAATAGATTATTTTGAAAATTAAAAAATTGTTAAATCTTAAGATGGGTAAAGATATATAAGATTTTATATTTCAAATAAAGGATTTTTATTTAGAAATACCATAAGTCTTGAATTTACAATCCAATTGCAACAAAATCTGTAATTATTTATAATAATACGATTTGTGAATTATACAATAAATATATGTTTTCGATTAAAATAGAAATGCATAAATGGTATAATGGAAATGTGTTATGTCTTGTAAAAGATCCAATGCTTAAGAAGAAATTCGGTTTTCTATAATAATAAATTAGATAATACTAAAGTTCTTAGGATTTGTTATAAGATAATAAACAAAATTAAACGGTGCAATATTGTTTTCGATCAAAATTTATTACGAAAATTGATAATGGAACGGATTGAAAACCTTAGATCAATCTGTTTAAATGATATGTCTAGAAATGATTCGAAAATAAAGAGCTGAATAAAAATGAAAAATTAATAATTGTTGAAAAAGACGAAAGTTTATTTCGAAAAAAAAAGATATGGAAGGTGACAATCACAATGAAATGTGATACGTGGCAGATTTTGAAAGAAATTTCAAAAAAAATATTCTACTAATTGAAGCTAGATCAGAAATATAAGGTATCAAATTATTTCTAGGTATATTCTTCCAAACACAATGTGTATAACTAAGTAATGGAAGACATGTGGAACAACGTTTTTTTCTGATAATATAATATCTTATCTGCTTGTGAACCATTCGATATCTTCGGTCGATTGCAAAAACCGTTTAATTCACACAAACATAATCGCGGGTTTCTTTTTACACGTAAAAACGTTTTTAAAAAAAATGCGATACAAATAAAAATAAAGTATATGAATATTGAACATTATCTATTTGGGTTTATAACAGTAACGTTTAGGGAAAATATTATCTTTAAATCCTATTATTTATTTAAGAATTGTTACTTGTTTATAAATGCAATTGTAATGGATTAAAACATTAATAAATCTTAATTGATCCAGATTAATTATTATATATTAAATTATTCCAAATAAAAAGGTAATCACCGAATAAAATGATATATAAAATATCACTCAAATATAACTATTTTCATTCTTTTGAAGGAATTATTTTTCTATATTAACATTCAC
>VRLP01005760.1:0-33849 GCA_009660295.1 Lophius piscatorius
CTGTAATTTCTGTAAGTGGGGGAGTTTTTGGTTTAAGGAGATGATTGATAGTGGAAAACAGCTGCTTAGAATTTCCAGGACTGGTTTTGATGATGTTGGAGTAAAACAATGACCGAGCCTCTCTAAGGGACTTTGAGTAGACCTTTTGGTGTTCCCGAAAGGCTAGCTTGTGGACAGTAAGACCTGAAGCCTTGAAACGCCCCTCAAGGACACGCCCAGCTGCCTTCATTTCCCGTAGCTCGCTGGTGAACCAGGGGGCTGAGCGGGAGAAGGTGACTGTTCTAGTTTTTACAGGGGCGTGTAAAAATGTGAACAGTGTCTACATGTGTCTACATGTCAATGGTTACTTGAGCAAGACCCTGAACCCCAATTTGTTCTCCAGGTTGTTCCAGTGGCAGAACACCGCTCCTCAGAGATTGATGAAATGTGGTGAAAAGATTTTGCTACCTTGTACAACTGTATAGTTATATGTTACAACAAAAGCTTGATACATCCTCACCTTCTAAATATCCTGGTTCAATATAATCGTCATTGTCTCCATCATTTTTCTATCTTCTTCTTGGTCAGAAATTTCCATATGTCTTTCAAAACACATGGGTGTGATGGAAAAGATAACATTTTTGATAAGTAGAAGGGGAGCATGTTAGCGTTCCAGGTGACACAGAAATCTAAGATGCATGAGGATCAATTTGGTGAAGCTGGACCCTACGGTCCTCCTGTAGCCATCGACTCTTGAGAGCGATTGAAATCAGCCACCCGTTGGAAAAATCTCATTTTCTCCTGCTTGTGTGCACAACCTTTATGTGACTTCTTAAAGTTTGTGACTCTGGTGAGTATCTGACTTCCGATTGAACTATATATTGAGTTTTTGTGTGTGTGTCGGATTCCCAGCTCTCCCTGCCCCCATACAAAGTTTGTTATTCTGACCTAAACTGAGATCAGGTTTGTGATCCTTCTTGTCACGTCTTGTGAATAATCCTCCATGTTATTCAGCTGGTGTTTGTACCTCCGTAACCCTGGGAACAATGCTTTCATGAATATGAGCTCCTGTTGGAGGCACATGGGGCAAACTGGTAACAGTTGAGGAGTCAGTGCAGAGGATCGTGATCAGAATAAGCACACCAGGGACATTTTGCAGCTAGGTACTGTGTCAAAGCTATTGACCCTTACAGCTTTACAAGACGAACGGGTTAAATGTGCACTTTTAGACAAAATATAGCACAACTTCGTGTTTTACCTTTCAGCAATTATTGTGACTCAGGTTAATTTTTAATTATTCGTGACCTTGATTAAACATATTATGCTATAGTTACCATTGCAATGTGCTATCCATTGTGTGTGCGAGTATCTGAATGCATGTTTGTACTCTACATGTTTGTACAAGAATAAGGCACTCTGAGATCTCTTTGTACGATCAACCTGGCAGGAGAACAACGTAGGTTTTCTTCACTGCTGCTTTCCTGTTTCTTTTTTTTCATAGTGGAAGGTAATGGTTTCAAAATATCTTTTCTATAACAGAAAAAAATGCATCCTTTATCAAGATAATAGACCTCGATTGAGTCAAGGTTCCCTAACATCTGTTTAAAAACCATTTACTAAAACACATTGGCGTCTCTTTTCCCCATCAACGCATAGAAGAAACAGTGTTGGAATGGATTTTTTTGCACTGTCTGGAAACAAAGTATATTACAAGTAGCTGGACAGCATAGTCAGCTTAAAAGTTGTTTGTGAAACCTTCCAGAGGAAATTCAATGTCCGCCAGTCAATGCTTACAATGGAGGTGGCGAAACGAGGACCTTAAACCAGCCATGAAAGGGATGAGGTGTTTGCAGTGAGATTTTGCGGCTATCACATATGGTACCTTTTCAAGTGTACTCCAGTTGTGTTCGATTTGAGACGACACGACACTGCCACATTTTTCAAAATAGGCTTGTAAGAACTTTCATGTAGTGTACTATATATTTGTATACTAATGGAAGAATGTTATTTGAGAATTAAGCAATTAATAATGTTAGTCTAGCTATTCACAGGTGGTCAAATCTACCATTCAGTCATTCAGTCTGTTCTTGCTTGACATAAAAAGATGCATCTGTTCACCTCTGACTGAAGCTGGGGACAAATTAAAAAAACAAACAATTAGAATCATATCCCCGCCGCCATGATGATTCTAAACGGGAAACACAGACATCTTGATAGCCATAATAGAAATTACTAAATGAGACAGGGCTTAACGTTCTGTTGAGTGTTGCTTTGAAAAGAAACAGCAGTTGACAATATCAAAACATTCCTCAGAAATGCCATCATGAAATCACTAACCCAACTTTTAATTAAACCAGAATAAACAACTGATCAGTGGAATGACATTGAATGATTAAAACTGGCCCCTTCACAATACCAAGGCTTGTTGACAGCTGAAATAAAATGACATATGTTCACATCCCCAAAAAATCGTGAATATCACGGAATTGCTACTGCTGCAAATCTTTATTGTTAACGCAATAACTAAAAAACTATTTCATGTATATTTTTCAAATTCTATTCGCATATTTACCTTATTGGAAAGGTAAACTGTATATTTCTGACACTAGGAGGAGCAACATCCGTTTGTCTGATTAAGTCCAAATTTGGTGCATATGAATCCACGGGAGAAGATTTATCTTTTATAATCATATTTCACTCTAACTATTCATATATTAATCACTATAGGGGAACATTTTACAAAAAAACGCTGTTTTTTTGGACATAACTTCTTCAGTGATGGTGCAATTTAAATTCAGCACATATGAATTGAATCAAGGAAATTTATCTTGTTTATATGTTTATACAAATATAATATATATATATATATATATATATTATATTTTTCTACTACAGACACTGTCTTTGTGACCCAACTTCACATTCAATTTGAGGAGTTTAATCAGGGGGATTGCTCCTGCAACGCAGGGGATTGGGGGCTCATTGGCGATATAGCCTTGCTGTTGAGCGTAGCATAGGCTTAGTTTGACACAGTATGGTTCATCCACAGGCTGAAATGAGTTAAGCAACACCTGGGATCCATGAGGTTGTACAAATGGATCGATCTTTTCAATGCATCAATTATTCGGGGTCCTTTGCCACACTTGGACTAGACTACATAAGTGAATATTTGCAGATGCATAGGTTCAGCACTAATTTACATTAACCAGCTCCTCCTGCATCACACTGTCATTTGTCCTATCCTTTACATATATCACAGCACTTCAATTAACAAATTCAGTGCAGATTCTGAACATTCTTGGCCGCCTCTGATGACACATACTGCATCATCAGTTACCAGATACTCTATTAGGATCTTAAGCCAATAAATCCCATATATAGAACTGTATTCTTGACAGACTTTTGAAAGTTTTACCTGAATGCAAGGGTTTGTAGAAGTGGAGTGTTAAATCACTGATGTGTTGTTGCCCATGTCATTGTGCATCTACACAGATGAAGGAGGGATGAGAGAGGATGGATTTAGCAGCTGATGACAGAAAGCAATGATGCTACCTGATTGGACAGGAGAGTGGTTTCATAAAGCACTTGTATCTGTGCAGGATGACAAGTGTTGGTCAAAAGGGTAGTCAGATGTGGGGTCTTATCTTGCTTTTTTGCCTCCTCCCCTACTAGTCTCTCGAAGCTCATCAGAGTCTGTGCTGGTGAGAGTTGGTAGCGTCCGTGTCCAAGTGTCAGCGGTGTATTTTCACTGTGTGAAGCTTGAGTAAATCTGGGGATTAGTCAGAAGCGGTTTTTGAAGTGGTGCCTTTTTTTATTCACCTCATGTGTATCTTTTTTTCTATTTGCCCGGTGTGCCTTACAGCTGCAGAGTGACATAGAATATGGCAGCAAAGAGAGGAAGAGAGAGAGGAGGAGAAAGAGAAAGACTTAAGCTTATGATTTCTGGACCTTGCATTAACTGTATGATGACGTGCACAAACAGTTTAATTACCGTGTTTTGTGTTTTTGAACAGCATAAAAGTAGATACTATAAATAAAAACGGCACAATAAAAATAGCTGTAACAAGAATGACACTGATGTTTCTCACCTTTTTTAGTGTTTATTACTAACATGCACGCAAACAGCTGCTAGACTCAGTACCATTAACGTTAATTAGCGAGCTCTGTGTGATTGAGTATGTAGTAATTACTGAATGAAATAAAGAATATAACAGAAAAAAGTTATTTTTTGTGTCATAAAACACATAATGAACCGACTAAGGTTTTGTCTTTTTAAGGCCTAGACCCTGAAATCTCTGCATTGGCTGTTTTTTTCTGAGAAGCAGAGTTATTGAGGCTATACAAGTTCCCCCAACAGCAATAAGCAAGCTAATAAAGTCTAGATAACCTAAGCTGTACTTGTATGCCTGCTAGGAAAAAGAGCTCAGCTCCAGTTTTCATTCCTTTACTCCATCGTGTTAATCCCAGTCTAATTGTTTGGGGAGTCAAAATATGCTTTTCCATCATATTTAGCTTTGGGTATGAATCTTGTGACCCACAGAACTGTATGGGCTCATGAATAGGTGACTTGAGGCATTGATACAAATACTGTTGACCTCTTTAACAAAAGCTAATATTGAGGACAAATCCCAGTCATGGTCAAATCTTTCATGGCTATAGCTCTCCTCAGGGTGTCTGATGATCTGATGTCTGTGAATTTAGTCAGTTTAGCCACTTTACTGTGTTGAACTGTGTTGCCTCTTTTGACACATTTAAATAAATATACTTTTCTCATGCATTGCCACAAGCTTGTTCTATACTATATTATACTACATGCTTCTGTCTCTGTCTTTGCCACCCAGCAAAAGTGCAAGTTTCTTATCTCACATCTATTGCAAAATTGATTTTTCTTCCCCAGTTTTTAAAAACTTTCCCTTCTTTCGTTCAATTCTCAATTGCACATCTTATTTCATAGTAGTCAGTTAGTTAGATCTGTTATTTCTACAGACCGGTTTAATTACCACTGCACTCCTGACACTTAAACAAGGGAGTACATGTTTCTGTAGCCGGTCTCCCTTTTCATGATTAAAAGTGAGATTTTTCAGAAAGTTCCAATGTTTCGTGTCGTTTGACCTCACCCAAACTGGATTATACCATTTATTCAGGGACAAAAGTTGTAAGTGAAGCCATAGCTTTGGACTTAACCCCGCCCTAACCATTCCTCTTTGAAAAATTTGGCTGTTAATAACATGAAATTAAGAAGAGAAGTACCCAGCTTAATTGGAGCTTGATAGCAACAGCGTGTTTGAGTTTGTTTAAAAGCAAAACAGAATGAGAGCTTGAAATTAGGGCTATCCTAATGACAGCAGCAGCTTTAGCGCATCATCGTTATCAGCTCATTTTCTCGTGGCTGTCTGCTAAACCAAACCATCAATTTAGATGGGCCCTTCCTCTCCTGTTCACTAGATGACATCAGTGGGTCATCGTCTTCTGCCGGGGAACTGACTCTTGTGCTTGTCAGTGACTGTAAAATGCTGCCTGCACATCTCCTTTCATATCGTACGTACACTGTTTTATCAAATATTAAACCACACATTGTTAAATGTCACTCTGTTCTGTCCCTGCGAGCTGTTGGACGCAAGGAGTCAAGCGGACTCATGGCCTTTTGTTGGTAGAGACGTCTCGTGAGGTCGTGCAGGAATCCTTCAGCTGTCAGGAAAACGTTGGTGATATGTGGACTGAAGCACATTTCTGTATGAGACCAGACTCCGACTGTTTGGGGGTTGAGGCTTAGTTGCCTCGCTGGCATTAATATGTAATCTACATATTACAGACAGACAGATGTTAGCACTTTGAGATTTGATCCAAATGTAAAGTGCATTATAAATTAAATGTATTATTATTATTATTATTATTATTACATGGCTTACAATCAACATAAATATTAATTGTATATGTGTGATGTGTAGGTACATTCTCTTGTGCAGCAATTATCTCCCTGGGCATTTTTCTCTCCTATGCTACAGAAGCTGTCTTACTCTTTGCTAAGTAATTGCTCGTGAGTTCACTCTAAGTACGGTAGCAATGGAGTTTCACTGGTTGCCATGGTGAATTGGTATCTGAGCTCCGTTGAGAACGACTGTAATTGCCTTCACATACATGCTCTGTATTTGATCAATAACTAAGTAATTGCTTCATAATAAAGTTCATTCTTTCAGTAATAAATATATAAATAATTTGATGTATTGTTTACATTTAAAATATGATTTGCTGCTTGTCAAAGTTAAAATGAATGATTGAACAAACTTCTATTCACGTTGTAAGGGGACACTTTCACTCTCTTTGGTCAGTCTACCTGCCAGCCGAGGTAAAGTGTTGTAAAGCGTCACCAGACCCTCTTCCAGACTTAAGATTCAACCGCTGAAGGTGAAGTTCATACACAAACAACATTTAAAAGTCTTTTCATGAAAAGCAGACAACAAGGTAACTTGATTTTTTATACAAATACCTTTTCTTTGTTGCAATGTTTGCGCTGTGAGCCATTTCATATTTATTTCCTTTTGATGTCATGTATTGATTTATTTCACTGTGTTCATTCACACAATATAGTTCTCATGGCGGTGAAGGGCATTATATGACGTGATCTGGTGTGTTCAAGGCGACAAAGGATGTGATTGAGACCTGGCATGCAAAGAAATAAATTCTCTTTGATAGTCCTTGTGCAGGACAATCTCAGAGAAAATTGAGGGTCATTTTCCATAAGATTGCTTTTCAATGTTATTGGATTTTGCTGCAGCTGTATTATTAAAAACAATGTAAATCATGTTATATGACAGTTTCTTTTCAATAGTAACTGAATAATAATAAAATAATGATACAAATGAACAATAATGATAATAATAATACAAGTATAATAATAATAAAGTATATGATAAAACCTTAATACTTTCAGAGATGACTATTCTACCATTGCAAACCTTCTCCATACTAGGAGTGACTGTGGCACTGTGTCATTATTACCTCTTATACATGGCAAAAATAAGAGTCTACCTTATGATCATTCATCAGTGTTTATTGAAGTGGATTTAGTAAGTGTTTCTGCATATCCTTTTAATGTTGTAGGAAAACGGAGAACACGAAGGGAATATGCAGACTCCCCACAGAACGACACCACAAACCACAACGCAAACCTTAGACCTTCTTTCTGCGAGGAATCACAACGTCTGAACAGCCTCTTCGTTAAAATGAATGTGCTTGTTGTTCCAGAGTTGTTTCACGGCACAGAGCTGACCTTGCGGGCTCCTGCGCACTATGTCAAACTGTCAGCAAACTTAAACATTGTTTTTAAATAGTAAGAGTTTACTGAGTCTCTTTTTTGTCAAGGTGAATACGAAAATAATGAAAGAATGGTAAAAAAAAAGAAGAGACTGGGATCCTTATGAAAGGTAATCTCTCTGTGATCAGCTGGTGATGCAGTGAGGAGACGGAGAGAGAGGAGCCAAGACGCTGGCACACAAAAAGTCTTCCCTTAGAATTTTCATGTTTTCCTCGATCATCATAAAATGGCACACATCAGCACACATCACATCCGCTGCAGATCAAATATTTGACTGCATGTCCCAGTTCAACCCATAGACTGATGACCTGGCATTCTTCTTAAGCATCATTTCTTTCTTCATTCTGGCAAGTCATCCTGGCCTCAAGGTCCACAACCTCATACTGCCCCCTCCATGTTTGACTGTAGGTATAATGATCTTTTAAAAAAAAATAATGCTGTGTTCTGTGTTGTTTACACTATATGACCCTTAGCTTCCATTTCAATTTTCCACTTTTAAGTCCATATAACATTTTCCCTAAAGCTGTCTAACTGTCTGAGGGTGTCTAGTCAAGCTAGACACAGAAAAGCACTTGTATCGTGGAGAAGGATCGAGATGTTCTATGTCGCTGTGACTTCGCCTTTCAACATAGGGGAAAAACATTTACTAACTACAAAAGTTATTTCAAACTAACCTCAACGCTTTGAAATGATTCTCCTCAAATTTCATGTCGATCTGATTAATACCAGAGGAAGAGTTTGTTAAAATTCAAAATTCAATTTGTAAAGAAAATCTGAACAAAATTCAAAATAGTGGACTTCAGGTTAAATTTACTTCGTGCTCCAAGGGGCTTTTTTGTAAATCTTCGTAAGATGAACATTTTTACCAACTTTGATGTTTCTAGGTGAAACAGTGAAATACTGCAGGGGTGCTGTAAAGCCTCTTTGTGATGCCCACTCCTGAAACCAACATCTTATGCCTAAACCAATAACCCAAGACTGATGGGCAGTTTATGTTTACTTTCGAACATTTCTAACCTCTCAAACAACAAGTTCCTGTTTCAGATTCTTTGCTGTATCGCCACGGCAACACCATTAATCAAAAACTCAAAACTACTTCACAATCGCATCAATGTCCTAGTAATTAATCAAAGTAAAAAATATATCATCTCCTCGCGTCACCAGGTGGCACCATGAGAAAAAAGCTGATTTAAAAAAAAAACAGACATCAGACATCTTCAATCTGGGACTTTTATCAAATACATGAAGTTTGGGGCAGATCGAACCATGAGTTATAACAATTTCGTGCTTTATGGCGAACAGTCAATATTCACTGCCCTACACCGTTTTGTTTTTAGCTAATAAAATCAAAAGTCTTAGTAAATAAGAGTTTGAATATTCAGAGTTGCTGGTGCATATACTTTATGTATTGAACTTCTTTTGTAGTGGTTCCACATATGAAGTGGTTTAGGAGAGTATAGATAGGAAAAGGCCGGTGAAGAAAAAGTAGGATGGTATGAGAGATGAAGAAATTAGTCAGGAATAGAAAGAGATGTGATGAAAGGTGAGGAGTTAGGTAGCAAAGGTTAAATGAGAGGCCTATGGTGACTTGTTTGAGAGGTTTGACACTTAGGAAGGAGAAAAGGACTTGTACCGATTAGTGAGGCAGAGTACCAAGATGGGAAGGATGTGCAGCAGGTGTGTGTAGAGGCTTAATTCCACTGGGAACATCTCGTTGCATTAGGACTGCGCCACGGTCAGGGTCACTGCCATTCAAAGCAAAGTCTGGGATTCCACCAGATGCGCGCCACGGCGTGTCCCAGTAGCAGCTTTACGTTCCGTGTATTTTTGATGCAGCAAAACCGCGGCGGAGCCGTTACACATCAGAACATGGCCGCAAAGTTCCAAGTGGAATCAAGGCATAAGAGTAGTAGAAGCTAAGATTTTCTTTGGGAACGATGACGATGAACACGATTAGAAATGATCACATCAGAGGGAGAGCCCAGGCTAGAGGTCTTGGCGACAAAGACAGAGAGGCCACACTGAGATGGTTTGGACGCGGGAAGAGGAGGAATAGTGGATCTGTTGGTAAAAGGATGCTGGAAATTGAGCTGCATAGCAGGAGAAATAGGAAAAGACCAGAGTGGATGTTTCTGCATGTGGTGAGGGAGGACATACAGTTGGTTGGTGTGACAGAAGAAGATGCAGAGGACGGGGCAAGATGGAACAGATGTTCCGTTGTGGCGACCCCTAAATGGAATACAGCCGTTAGAAAAAGAAGAAACAATGGTTACGTAATTTGCAAAATGTTTACATTAATCAAATTTAAGGAGTTTTATGAAAACAAAAGTAAGTAAATGCTTCTAGGACCCAACATTTTCAAATTGTATTAGGTATTCATAACTTATTCTGAATTCAAGCACTCACTCTCCAGTTCTCGAAACTGTCAAGCTATTATTATATATACTTTTTATTTATAAGTAACAGTTACATAATCTACAAACAAGTTTACATTTTTCAAAAATAATGAATTTGATGAACACAAAGGTAACACATCAGTCTAATAGTTTATATTAGTGTTCCTGCTGCCAAATTGTCCAAATTTTCTTTGAATTAATTGTGCAACATCAAACCGAAACACTGCCTCAGTGCAATTACATTTTCATGAATGAATCCGTTCTTATCATGATATTATTTACATTCAGTGGAGTAATCCTACACCTCTTTTGAAAGAGAAGGCTGCGAGCAGAGGCAACTCCGTAATGCCGACATGGGCATAAAGGACGTCTATAGCTTTGCTTTATGAACTGACAGTCAGTATTAGAGGTTAATTCATACACTTCAGTTAGCCTTAGCTTTCTTCTTCAATCTTTGATTTAAAAGCATCTATTTTTGCGTAATGAGCTCCAGCCAAGAATAACACAAAAGCCTGTCAGAATGCAATGACACCATATGACAACTTGACAGCTCTGTGAGAGAATTCAAGTGCCTATAATGGTCCTTCAGACCTGAATAATTGGAGAAAATCTCCTGTAATTATCACATTTACTCTATGTGCCTCAACCTTTTATTTAGTTTCAGCACTCTCAGTATTGCAAATTCCATTTTTTGATGAACACCTTTCTCTGAATTAGTTCACAACCGTCTAATGCATCACTTATTTCAAACATTCTCCCCAACCATTACTTCTACAACCGTTCAGGCCCTGACATAACTTTGATCGTATTTAATTCAAAACAATGGCTCCGATGATCATGTGCCAGGTAAATTGTGTCATTTTTGACAGACCAGAGTTTTAAAGTTTGACCAGAACATTTCAGCTTCTTTTGGAATTGTTTTTTGTTTTGTCCGCAACTAATGTTTCGCTTTGCATTGTTGACGCTCACTGCTCTTGAGCCCCATTTTAAAACATTGCAGGCACTTATTGTCGTTGAAGAACTTCCAGAGAACCGTTGTAGCAGCACAAAGAAAAGTCTGTTGAATCTGTTTCTGCACCTGGGTCATATATTCTGTGGCTTTAACAAAATGAATAATTGAATGACCATTGTAGAAGAGAATTTAGAAGGCAATATGGCAATGGAACGCCTGGAGTTGGTGAGGATCTTAAAAGAGCTTAAAAGAACATTAGACCCTCTGAAGAAAAATTGGTGATGTTTGAGATCATTTTGACTTAGAGTCTAAGGCTGTTATGGGCAATAAGAACTAGCAACCCTATTTTTGCGAGTGTGAAACCAGTAAGCCACAGAAGCAACAAGTGAGCAATTCTCCTACAGTTTCCCAAAAGAGACAAGAATGGTCACAACTACAGGGAAATGGATGCAGAGTCTGGAGCCTCAGGATGCACTGGAGTAGGTCCAAAGGGTGATTCTCACAGAGCTTTGTCTGGTAAGATGGAGGAGAAACCACGACAGACAGTCCAAGAGATCTATAAGCTCAGAGGACAAAGACCTCTGAGCCGGTCTTATGACATAAGACCTGCAGCTCTATGGATAAGGAATGAAAAAAGTGGATAACCAGGGTCATCACATTGTTTGCATGGGAATGGATTGTTTTGGTCAATGTATATTTGTCAGAGATATTATGGTATTGTCACTACATCCATCTTCCTCCTTTAGATTCTGCTGCAGATCCTTGGTCTTATACGCAATAATTTCATGGGTAATTTCCAATTTTTATACCCACACTAGAATGAGTTTGTGAATGGTCGATGTAAATTTCCAACACTAGGGGGTTTTAATCTCCAAAGGTTTGGTGCATATGAACAAGCTCGAGGAGATCTGTCTTGCAAACAATGTGTTTTACTCTAATAAATCATATTTTACTGATGAGGGGGAACGTTTTGACGTTTTGACCTTTTTACTTTATTACTTCACTAGAACACTAGCTGGAATCCTGGAGTAAAAGTGTTGGGTACGCCTCTCACATGAGTGATATGTAAGGTGTAAGGTGTCACTGTTGAGTTTACAGCTTGTCGTGTTTGTCAGCTCACATGCAAAAGCAGAGCAAAAATAGGTTCCCGGTGTCAAACGGGGGAAATAATTGGTCAGGTTTCATATCAGCCTTCAAACCAGTTATTTTAGCACCATAAGAAAGCTGCTTATGACAAAAAAAATGCCTAGTTATTTAGTATTCTAATTTATATCTCCCATCTGCCATCTGTTCTTAGCATGATCATAGGAACACACTTCAGAGACACCATTGCTTTCATACTTCATTTGGACTCTGTTGAAGCGTAACAATTCCCAACAGTTCCAACAGTATTCTCTTTTTAATGGGAAACGCAAGAGGATTTGAGGCACAATGTCTGACTGTAAATGAAGACAAAATTATTTCATCATGCAAAATCCTTTCCTTTAAAGTTCCAACATGGCTGGTCCCACTTGTTGCAATGCAGGAAGGAGATTTATTTTCCGTCCCGTCACGTCACAGCCTGACTTCTACATTGACTTAATCATCAATGGAACATCTTAAAATAACTGGAGGCTCCAAATAATTCTCATATTCAAGGGTGCTATTGTCATTCTAGGTTTGCCTTAGTTAGAAGAGCGCCCAGGGAAACCTTTTGGAATGGATTCTCTCCTGCAGATGATCATTTAATGTGGGTGATTTACTGTAGCGTGTGTTGAGAACAGATGCCGTGCAGCACAAAAGAACATTGATTTAGTATTTTTTTAGTAAACGTGGAAAAATATGTTATTAACATTCATATGTTTGCCTGACCTCAAAAGGACAGACAACGTACAAACCCTGTCCAGTTAATAGCGCGGGTTTTTTTGAGCGGGTGGTCAACGACTTTTAAGAGACATCTGACGTTTATTTGTCTCCTTATCATGAGGCTATTTAATGAAATACATTTTTCCTGCAGTGTACAGTGCGTGTGCATCAAGTATGATAAACAAGGAAGACGGCAGCTCTTGGATTTAGTCTTTCATGACAGTGAATGAGGTGTAAAAATTTGTAGAAAGTAGTTTGAGCAGCATATGTTTGATGGTGAGGATTTGAACCTTCTGAGGCACGTGTGTTGCGTGCCATTTCTTAGCTACAAACTACTAGTTGGACATTAATGATGTTGGAAGGAATAAATGAACAACAGTTTTCATTCTAGTCTCCTCAAGACACTTCTACAATGTGATTGACATCCAGAGTAGGACTGCCAGCATGCATTATGCTGCACACACAGGCAGGGGACTGAAGGGAGATGCTTCCTATAGCTGTCTGGTAATTACACCCCCACCAGTTGCCAAACGGCATCTAAGATTCACAGCCAGTTTCTGTTTGGCTCTTGGCTTATTATCAATGATTCAGATCCAACATTGGGCATCAGCTCTTCTTTTTGGATTAGAAAAACTTCAGAACTAAATGCAAAATATCCTCCCCGGGTAATTTAGCATTATCTGCCCACAGCGTGTTACATTTCTGCTTATGGTGATTGCCTTTTATGGACATGGCTTTTCACAGTGGGAGAAACTTTCTTTTCGCATAACCAGACTTCAGAAGAGATATGTCTTTGGAAATGGAAAAGAGAGACAGATTCAAACTGTGTCTCCTCCTGCTGACACAGAGCGATTAATGTGAAAGCTCTGATGAACAAAGGCAGCTGATTCACCGGAGTAGCACTTTATCCTTATTATGGAATGTCCTTACTTGGGAAATAAGCATTTTGAACAAACATGAGTGTTTAACTTTTTTACACATAGGCTATATTTACAAATAATAATTTGAAGTTTGATTTGGAGGTAAGATTATTCATCGATTTTTGTATATCGGCTTCATTTGGAAAATATGGTGTAAGTCAGCTGCTAGCAATACTGAAGTAATAATAATAATAATAATACATTTAATTTATAATGCACTTTACATTTGGATCAAATCTCAAAGTGCTAAAATACAAGAACAAAAACAAAAAGTACAAGACAAGAACTGATTAAAAGGCTCAATTTTTAGATATTACAAATGTTTATTCCCAATTATAACACAAAGTGCCACTTCTACGGACTACAGCTACACTAAAATCTCTAAACTAGCCCCAAGCTGTCGTCTTTGGCAAAGGGGGTACATCCCCAATCCCCTGTGTTGTACAAGCAATCCATCTGATTAAACTCTTCAAATTAAATGTGAAGTTATATCTCATAGACAGTGTTTCTCTTAAGAAATGGCGCCTCCTTCTCAGTAAAATATAATAGATTTAAGACAGATCTCCTTCAAAGCATTTAAAGTCCTGACTTCTCCCCCCGTGCTGGAACCCTACAAACACAACAGATCTACGGAGAACGCTGTCACCACATTACTCCACACAATACTGACACATATAGAAGACCCCAACACCTATGCCGGAATCCTCTTTATAGATAACAGTTCCTCTTTCAACATAATAGTTCCTCACAAAATGATTTCCAAACTATCGGCATACCCTATTCCGAATGCACGTGGATATTGGATTTTCGGTCCAAGTCAAGGCAAGGCGAGTTTATTTGTATAGCACCATTCATACAAAGGGCGACTCAAAGTGCTTTACAGAGGCATAGAAACACAATAAAGTTAGCAAGATAAGATGATAAGAAATTAAAATGAAAGTATTACGTTAAAATAGGTACTAAAATCATAGAAATTAAACATGATTTTAAGAAGGTAAAAGTGCATTTTAAAGAATAATGAAGAACTAAGATGGTTGCGATGAGAAAGATGCAGCAAACAACAGTGTTTACACGCCTGCATTAAATGAGGTGAAAGTTTGGAAAGACCTCAGGTATTCAGGAAGTTTGTTCCAGTGGTGAGGAGCACATTGTCTGTTCCTGCTTCTGGGAACACATAGTAAACTTGTGACCTGGTGACCTGAGCGGTCTGGATGCTTCATAGGGAACTAACAAGTCTAGGATGAATTTTTTGGCCATAGACCATTTAGTGCTTTGTAGACCAATAGTAAGATATTGAAATCTATCCTTTGACTCACAGGAGACAAGGGTAGTGATTTGTAGGCTGGTGTGATATGGTCCAGTTTTCCTGGTGTTAATAAGGACTCTGGTAGAAGCATTCGGGACCAGCTGGCTGATTGATTATTTGTTAAGACCTGTAAAGACACCATTACAATAATCCAACCTCCTAAAAATGAAAGCAAGTTTTTCTGATGTCCATGAACATCAAACAGTAAAACTGGGAGAGTCCATATCCTCTTCTCTCTCCATCAGCCCTGGTGCTCCACAGGGGTGTGTGCTTAGCCCTCTCCTCTACAGTTTGTACACCCACGATTGCTCGGCCTCCCACCACACCACTGCAATTATAACATTTTCAGACAACACAGCCATCCTTGTACTGATTAAAGACAATGATGAGACTGTATATAGGGAAGATGTCCAGTGTGTCACTGAGTGGTCGGCTGCAAACAACCTGGACCTGAACACCAAAAAAAACAAAGGAAATGATCGTGGATTTCAGAGGGACCAGAAAACATCCAACTTTTCCACTCACAATATGAAACGAGTAGATGGAGAGATTAACCTCATTTAAATATCCCAGCCTCCAGATCTGCCAGGAAGGGAGCCGGCGGATTCACACACCAGCAGGGCCAAGAAAAGTACAGAATAGACTGTACTTTCTGAGAGCCATAAATATATAACAATAATTAAAGAGATATTGCTGTGTTTTTATCACTGCACAATAGGAAGCATTCTCATCGCCTGTTTATGCCTCTGACCTCTGGGAGGCGCTACAGGACAATTAAAAAACACGCACAACCAGAAGAGGGAGAACTTTCTGCCCAAAGGAAATTGGACATCTAAACAAATCAATGCACAGTTGTGACTGAGGCATAGATTGCCAAACTTTAGTATAGATTGTTTCATTATTATGAGCATACATTTTACTATTTTTATTTGCCTATTCATTATTGAATGAGGGGAGACTGAAATCATTGTTTTATCTCATTTTAGTGTTTTTAAAATTGTTTGTTTGCTGATAGGCATTGTAACCTTCTGGGACCATGGGAATTTTGCAGTTTCATTGTATGCTTGTCATATAACGATAAATACACTTCATCTTCTTCAAGTCGATTTGTATGTTTAAGAGTAAGATATGATCTGACTAGAAATGTTTGGAGACAAAACTCCACTTAGGGTTGTTAATATAAAACTGACCTTTCCCAAACTAATTTCAGTTCTTCCTCGCGCTAAGCTCTACGCGGGTATTAAATCTGGAAAATTATCCATAAAATGATTTTTGAGTTATAGCCTCAACCCCAAGGATCTGCAGCAGCGGCGGCAATGACAAGTCCATATTATCCCAAACTTTTCAGTGATATAATTATTCAAGCAATCAAGTGAGAATTGTATCTAGTACTTTATAGCAAAACCGGCTTCCGTAACCCGCTGCAAGCGTGATGTACAGCCAGACGCCAGCATCTGGTGGCCTTCCCAGATGGTGATTTCTTCTAGGATTTTCTGATACTGGATGGAATCATTCTCACTCTCGACAGTCTGGATGTTTCCTGACCCAAGGACGCAATTCTTTCCCAGAGCAGAACTGAGTCATTGCCATGACTCACCGTTGGTAAGATTCTGTTTTCAGCATCTGCTTCATCCTTCCTCCTCCAGACATTGAGCACTGATCCATTGGCTGGAAAAAATATATTTTTGTTTCATCACTCCACAGTCCACTATCCTAGGAATTTTGTGGCTTATCTAAATAGTTCTGAGAAATCTGGAGTGACCTCACTTGTGCAGTGGTGTTCATTTTGTACTTTGTTGACGGAATCCTAAATCTGAGTTCCACAGCTCAAGGAAGTCTATGAAGGTTAGTGTTGTTTGAACAACATCTGCTTTGTAAATAAGCTTCTTCTGAGCAATGCTACGCAGATGTTTCAACATTTTTGAGATGGCTAGTGTCACCAAAAGTAGCATTTTGGGTTGAATTTGGAAAAGCTCTACCTTGAATCTCACCTGTTCTCAGGACCATTAAATAATATGTTAAATGTTGAAGTTTGTCTTTTATTTGAAGTCATTGGTCTAGCTGTGTTGCTTCTTTCTCAAACTTACTTAAGATGAAAATACGACCGCTTCCTTATGACTAAAGCTGCTTCCCCATCATTTCCCATTAGTTCCCACCATACCAGTAAGTTAACACTGCTATAGGCCTTAAAACCGGCTGCATTCCACAGGTAAGAAGTCATACTTGTCTCATTTGGAGTGTGATAAACTGTAAATACATAGAGACATAGAGATAGAGACTGGCATTGGCCGCACATTGTTCTTCACAAACTTTCCTTCTCGAAATGTGGTGATTCTGAATGTGGATTATTTTAAACTGCAATCTAAAATGTGTCTGTGAGCACAATCCTGACTGACACAAAAAGTCTAAATTGAAGATCAATGTTGTTTGATCAGGTGGTGCGCTGCTCATTTACGTAATATTGACGTCTTAGTAGAGAAAAGAGCTGTGAATTAAATCTTAAAACAGATGCCATAGTTGGACAACAAGAAACTGTTGATGCTCATGACTACACACTGAAAAAAATGAAGCCAAGTGTGTACATAGGATTTTAATGGGAATGAGGGCAGCAGGTAACGTGTTACTACTACATGAATTGTTTTGGAAGCCATGAAATGAAGAAAAATCTTGCAATATTCACTGCAATCAAGGACGGTTGACTGTGCTCCAACTCCATGCTACCTCTCAGTTCGGATTTGGTTTTCACATGGGGATGACACTCACACTTCTAGTTGTCCCAGAAACCAACTGCTCTTTTTCTCACCAGTATTATGGTCATGTTCTCCTCTGTGCCATCAAAAGCTGGACTTTTGACTGCTTTTTTATTTGTATTGTGTTATGATAATTCTAATGATTTTACACTCATAGTTGATTAGCTGATTAGCGGATTCCTGGCTGTGTGAATGTTCTCCCTGTTTCTGCTTGAGTTCCTTCACCCTCCGGCTTACTACCACAATCCAAAAACAAGCAATACTGGTAGTTTGGTGGCTCTGAATTAACCATTTAACCAGACGCAAAATATCACTACCCACTCCTTATATATAACATATTATATGGCAAGGTGTGTTTGTCAAACACTTGGTAGAAAAATGCAACTAGTTCATCCCCCTCGGCGGCCCCTTTTACAACTGGTGTCCCCCGGGACTCTTTATACATGCTGCAACTGGGTCATAATATAAACAGGCCCGGTCAAGAGGCACACATTTTTCAATAAGAAATATATACTCAAAATGTGCTCAAACAAACAGGTGAGCAGGTCATTAAAGGGTCAACAGAAATAAGGGTTGCATTGGTCTGCTCAATTAACTCAAGTTAGAGTGAATAAAGAGGAAATAAGGATATTCACTAATATGTCAAACTATTTTCCGACAACTAATAACTCCACCGGCAGTGAAAGCACTTCAGATGCTATGCTAATCCCTGCGCTATTTCCTGCCGGAATTGCACTGACTGATTGCTCCATTTAAAGTAGTAAACAAAAAGAGAGAATTCAAATTTACAAGATTTTTTTTTCAAAGGAATCAATTACATTATGTTGTTTTTCCTCTCCAAATAAGTCCTATACCAAACCTCTTTGTGTTTTTTATAAAAAAAAGTGTCCACCAAAACAAAAAAAAAGTCTCTTAATTTAGTATGACATCACTTGCTAAAAGTTGCAGTAATATGATAACGAGTTTTTACATTTTGTAACCAGAAACAGGACAATGTGACCAATAAGGACTTAGAAGTATGGGATGTTTAACCATGTGGTAGAGATGAAGAGAGAAAGACAAATGAGAAGAGCGCAGAAATACAAAATCAAAAAAAAAAGGTAGGCACTGTAAGAATATAAACAATCTGAACATTGGCTGTTGAAGCCTGACCTGAACCCCTTTGAGACCAAGACTATTAATTGTTAATTAAGAGAAGCTGATGAAAAAGAGCTCAAGTGTTAATGGATGTGTCAGTCTGGAGGTGCACTCAAACACACCTTTTACCCCCACAGAGGAAAATCAGCATTATTTTAAACTTGACAAAACACTCCAGCAATTCAGAGTGGCTGGTTATTATTCATGGCAAAATAAGTTCAGTTGTTGTTGTTTAAAAAAGAGAGTGGGGGAAAATATAAAGTTAAAAAACAACAAAGAAGCAGGAGGCCGTGGATTAAGTAAAAATCACATGGAATAGTAGAAACGTGTTTACTAGGTGGTAAAATAAACTTAACCTTGTATTACTGAAGAAGGATAAAAATGGCCACCGCCCTTTTTATTAGTACTACCTTCCAGCTTTTCCAATCCACTTTTCCAATGTTCTGATGACAAATCAATGACTTAATCACCGCCCTCTATAGAATCTATCCTTTCCTCGCTCCTGTGGCCTCGGGACAGGACTGAGGCAGGTTTAAGGCAATGTCCCTCAGACTGTCTCGCTCCTCTTTGATCTCCTCTAAGTCCTTGTCAATGAGGGACATCTGGCTCTGTTGTTCCTGAGCAGCCGAATGCAGCTTTTCGATTTTTGAGCCCAGCGTCGGGCTCTCCACGCTCCCTCGAAGCATGCGCAGGCGACGCTCTGTCTCGTTCAAGATCCGGTCAAATCTCTCCAGTGGCACGCTTCCATCTGGTTGTACACACGAGAGGGATTTTCAGAATTTTCAGTTTTACCACAGACAGTGATGTCAGAATTCTTAGTTTTGTGCATGTTCATATGGTTCTTAACTAAGTGTTTGAATGAATCATGAATCCTTCAAGCCAATTGTAAAAATTGTACAATGCATTATACAGGAATTAGGTAATTCCTTGAATTGATAGGGTCAAATAAACAAAGCTAATTACTGTCATGTGATGAAATTTATCCAAAAACATGAATAGGCCCAATGAACAGCAGTTATTCTGGATTTACCATGGGGATAAATGTCTGGGAATTGTTTCTATGTTAAATGAGGCATTAAAAGGCACAGAGCTCTTTAGTGGTCTGACATTTAAAGGTGCGATGAAGATTAATGATTTCCAAAAATATGAAAGACTAAAAACTAGCCATGGTAAAATAATCTTTAAAGCGATGACTCACCAATCTTGCTGATTAATTCAGTAAGTGTATCAGAATAAGCCTTTAGCTGGAGTTTCGCTGCTTCCATGTCCTCTTTTATGCCACTCAGAGACACCTCAGACTAGATATAAGACAATCATTTTGAAGAAAATCCAGATTTTTAACACTTCAAATTAAGTATAGATTAATACAATGTGCAAATGTGTATGGATTTGTGTTTGGTACCTCTGAGGTGATCTGGGAGATTGCTTTGTCAGTTAGTATCTCCTGTTCACCAAGCTGTTGTAAAGCAGAGTCTAAATGTTTGGCAAGGTGCACAGATTCCGTCCTGGTATGTTTGGCTTGAATCAGAATGGCTTTGGATTCCTGCATTTAAAGAAATACAATTAAGAAAACGGATCTCTGGAGATATTTAGAGGCTCTACAGTACTGTAGCCCGGCCTAGAAATTAAGCTCAATGCCAATATTGGAGTGTGAATACTGTTAAATAGACATTACAGTTATACTGATCACCATCATCATTTAGCGTGCTAACAGGCTAATATTCACTAGTTAGCATTAAACACAAGGTATCTGGTTGACTGGATTGTCAATAGCATAACTGGTATTTGATATATTGAAAGAATAATCGATAACTGGTCAAAGCAGTTAATTCATAGTTATCTCTATGAAGGTGTTGTATTGAAGGACTTCACACAAACCGTTGCCAAAAGCACTGTTTGTTCTGTCTCCTTGGTTGTGTTGCTGTAGAGGCTGGAGTTTTCCAAAGCTGGTTTCAGCATTGCTTCAATCTGTGAGACCCTTTTTCTGACATCGGCAAGGACCTTTTCCTGTAGGGGTCTTTCCTTCTTCATTGCAACCTTTGTCTGGGCCTGCCGATGGGGCCACTCCTTCACCATGTCTGAAAGAATATTGGAAAGAAGGCAGGTATTATGATGCAATTGAAGTCATGACAAATCTAGGCCTATTCTGTCATCCCTGACAACTAGGGTATATTCCCAAAAAGTCCACAATTTCCTGCATCGAGGGAGCAACCCCCCTGATTGAACTCCCCAAATTGAATGTGAAGTTATGTCCGAAACACAGTGTTTTTCGTAAACAAAGCTCCCCTTATAAGTAAAATAGATAGATCTCCTTGAGTAAGTAAGTAAAATATAAGTAAAATATGGACAATTCAAGTAAATTACAATGTTATCAAGATGGATCGCCTTTTGTCGATTCATTTGCACAAAATCTTGACAAAATTGGAACAACGGATGAGTAATTATGGCCTGACAATTTTGCAGATAAAGCTCTGTTACGGCTGTATGCATTGCCTGGGTTTTCTGTCCCTCCTTTCTTTCAGACTCTGCTCAGGTGCTCAGCATCAAGATTGCTGATGAGGATCACTTGGATCCAAGAAGGGTTTAAAAGTTCCTGTTCTAGCAACAGATGGGAAGGCTTCTGGAGTGGGACTGCTGATTGTGATGCCTCTCTGTCTGGGATTTTTAAACTGCTGTTAAATTAGTATATTTTGGTAACATTTGGTTAATCTGTTATTTGTTTGTTTTTTATAATAAGTCCCATGAGTTTTGTTCTTACTGGTGTCTTTCTGTGCTTGTTTTGGGTGAAAGTTGGAGTTTTGTTAGACCTATACGGCCATTTTAAGTTTTCGGTGTAACAAGGTCCCCCTCGTGTAAAATGCTATTAGTGTATGCAGAAATATATAATCATACTTTCCCCAAAACACTCCAGTTGTTCCTCGCACTAAGCTCTATATGGGTTCAAAATTTGAAATTGATCCATGATAGTTTTTGAGTCATCACAGTAACAAATGGTATGTGTGCAGCGGCGATGACTAGCCCCAACTTTTCATCTATATAATAGGCATAAAGTTAGGAAATATTTATTAAGAACTTAACAGTCTTCGTGTGTGTTTGTGTGTGTGTGTGTGTGTGTTTTACATTTCATCTCTCCAACTGAGACAAATTCTAAATACTGACAATAGCAGTAGCAATGACCAAATTCTTATGGCTATTGTAAGATTTTTAGCATAAATGATTTCCTTGGCTTTAAATGTCTATTCTACGTTGTTTTTATTAAAGAAAAATCTTTTTTCAATGGAGGACTGAGGAGTCAAATTCCATCCTCAAGAGCAAACATTGCATTCACGAAGCTGAAGATATTTAAGTTCTCCAAACATTCACCTTAATAAATTTCTAATGTTAGCCAATGCCACACTGAATACAGTTAAGGTCAAAACATCCCGATGGTTATAACACATTATTACTGCAGTACAGGGATGTGCAGCTTATGTTTGTCTTCGGTGTCAGCGCTTGACATTTCAGTTTGAGTTGAGTGATTCAGCTGAACCTTCGGCAAAAACAATAATGCACGACAGACAGTGAGGGGAGTGAAGAGAATAACAAGTCAGAGAAAGACTCACTCTGTAGTTCTCTGTGCAGGGCCAAGGCTTCTGAGTCCACATCTTTCCCTGTCACCACAGACGCCAAAGCGGTGACTTTTGCCCCTTGAGCGTGAGCTTGCAGCTTAAGAAAACAAAGAAAACATGTAGGATGAAACACAAACTCAGTGGAGCTGAGTGTACTGAAGGCTGGAAACAGTAGTGTATCAATTACTGAAGGGTAGGCTGATTTAGTTTGAGAACAAAATATCAGCACCCTTAATGCTGACATGCCGATGTTTGCATTCATATTGCTTACTTATAAACAGCGAGTCATTTTAATGCCTTAACAAGCGTGCAAGTACAATATCATCATGTGCCTGATGGGAATGCCAGCTCTGCCGGGAATTGAACCACTTTAGACCATAAGTTGGAGATAGACGGAAAGTTAAAGGACCAACACAGTTTTCAAAAACGTTCCAACAAAAGAGCTTGGTCACCTGATCCACGTGTTATCCACTCAGTGGAGGTGGTGGAGATATTTAGTTCAAAACATAAATCGTAGTAGGACACAGGATGGCGTCACCGTCGTAGGATTTGTATGAATTAACCATATATCTTTGTGCAGAGAGGCACGGGGTTCTGAAGCATATCCCACAAGACATTGGATGAGATACACCACCAGTTCATGACAGGAAAAATAAATAGAGAATAAAAAGCAACCGTTCATGATCTCATTCACACCTACTCTCCAATTAAATTGGATTAAGCAGGAGAAACCAGGGGGAATCCATGCGAACATGGGGAGAACATGCAGGGGAAAAATCACCAGATCCTATGGTGGACCTGAACCCAGAATGTTCTAGCTTCTTGCTAAATTGCTAACAACTTCACAGCGGCACTGCATGCCATCTTACAGACAAGCCTCAAAATCAAACCTTTCCACAACATTTCCAAATCTGTGTTAACTTTTGAGGTATGCTTATAAAACAAACAAATGAAGACATAAAGCTACATGCTTGAGTAGATGTAGTCACCTCACTGATGGCATCGCCTATCTCCAGTTTCTTATTGGCTCTCAGTATTAGAGGTTCCATGTCTTCTCTGGTCTTCATGATGAGATTGTCTTTGGTCTGAATTTCCTGGTCCAGTTCTTCTGTTTGTCTCAGCAAGTCCTTGCCCGGCTAAAAAGGTAAAAAGAAATAAATGTGACCATCATGCTGAGGTCTTGTTGGCATGAATACTAACCTGATGACTCAAGAACTGAATGCCTTGATTAGAACAACACAATGTGCTCTGTCGATCTTAATGCAGCCATTTACTGACATATTCTCTATATTTCTGTGCCACTTTAGGGTTATGTCTGCTCAGAGAAGCTGCAGTGGTTAATCATCCTTCTCTGCAACAACATGCACCTCTATGAGCTGCACATCCTGCCAAAATCCTCTCCAGTGCCTACTTGGTATCCTCTGCTTGCCAAATGTTAAACTAAGAAAAACACTACTAGTAGAATTAACTGCCCCCACTTCAAACGAGAGAGATGGGCATATTCCTCTATAAGCTCCCGTTAAATGAGCTGGAATGTTTTTTTTATATATGTGAAACTATCAAACCAGCTTTAACCAGGCTAAATGATGCCATCATGAAACGTAATAACACTTCAAATTAAATTTGCATACTGCAGGTGCTTCCCAAACTGACCTCCGTTGTATGGTTGGGTGGATGCGTTTCATTGAGTGGTGTTTGGTCAGGCTTTGGTAATGGGCTGGCATCTGTTAGAGCCAGCTGATGTAAAGATGATGTGATGTTACCCAGCGCAAGCTTGACACACGCTACTTCCTCCTCCTGGGCCAGTTGTTTGGCTGCAGTGTCATTAACCTCTGCGGTCAGGTTTGCTTTGTGCTGCTGCATTTGTGTGATACTGCAACGAAGGAAATGGAGACAGACAGCAGAGAAAATACACATTACTGACATCAGAACTGCATTTGCATTCATATCAGGGCTATTTAGAGGTATCATAGTTCAAATTATATAAAAAAGCTGCTAACTCTTTCAGACCACAAATATAATTCACACTTTCATTTAGCAGCTCTACATTTCAGCCTATTAATAAGAGGCTCATCCTACCCAATAATGAAATCATCAAAAATCTTTGAGAAGACAATAGATGCGTGAAGACAATGTAGCGGTGTAGAAAGAAAGCGTGATAAATTCACAAAGCTGCTGAGCTGTGGAAGATTTTGTGTCATTTTTATCACCTCAGCAGATATAGTAGTTTGCAATGCATTTCGTTTTAAAGAAAGCAGAAACCTGATCACCCCAGTGTGTATAACCCCAGTATTCTCACTAAAAAATAATATTTTCACATATTAGTAGAAGATTTAGATGCAGCCTATCTCAAATTGAATATCTTGAATATCCTTGAATATCTTTTAAGAGTCCTTGCAAATATGTAAAAAATATCCATTACATATAAGAAATGTTTTTTTTAGAAAGAATATAGTGGGAAGTCTAGAACATGAAAGTGCTAATGCAGCAGAAAAGTGGGCCTGTGAATAATAACCCCTTAAAGATGGATTGATTACATTGGTATTACTGCTGGATCAATGCGTACGTGCTGTTTTTCAGTTGTAAATGATTGGAGTGTTTTGGTGGAGATTATTTCTAAATGTGCAGTTAGATAATGTAGACCAAAGGGTCATTAATACATTTCATTTATAACGCACTTTACATTGACACATGACTATATGTTGTATTTCTTTTTGAAAGACAAACAAATTAAAACCCACCGGTGTCATTATATCCTCCAAGTCGATGATATAAGGAAGAACTGGATTCAAACTTTATACCCCCATAGACTTTAGTGCGAGGAAGACTTGCATTGATTTTGGAAAAGGTGGGCTGTGTATTTCTGACACTGGGGGGAGATTTGTATCCAAATCTTCTCGGTCATAATTTCTGAAGCCTTGATCCAATCTAGTTCAGATTTGGTGCATATGAATTGACTCAATGAGATCTATATTGTATTAATCATATTTTGTTCAAATATTTAATATTTTATACACTAGGAGGAGCTATTGTTCCCCAAAAACTGTTTTTCAGACATGACTTCCTGATCCCTGGCACGTTTAGTCCAAATCTGGTGAATATGAATTGCCTCGAGGAAATCTATTTTGTATCTAACCTATTTTACTCTTAATAGTTAATATTTTACTCAATTTGGGGAACTTTTTTTTAAACCAAAAATACTCTGGACATAACTAAATTTGACGTGTTCAATCAGGGGGATTGTACAATGTAGGGGATTGGGGATTTTTCGGGGAGCATTCCCTTGCTGTTGGGGATGAAAGCTTAGCCCGAATTAAAGCATTTATATTAATAGATTGAAATTTTTCCTTGGTTACAAAACACTAGCAGATTATTTTGCATTTAAGGACTTTCCATAACATTTAAATGGTTTGTGACGCCAGGGTCATCATGGTTTTCTTACAGTTTACTCAGTAGCCAAAGGTTACGATCATGGCAATAGAAACCCAAAGGGACCTGTTCAAAGGGTATGCTACCTGAGGCTCTAAACTTCCTGTTATCAATCAGAGGATACGTAATGATGGACATAAAGATAGATGGATTGATGGATAGTACGCTAGATATTTGAAGACAAATAAACATTACTTGGTTCAAACATCTGGATTCTGAGATTAAAGTAATGTGATCCCAAGCCAAAATCTGGCATGATTTTGTGTGCAAAACATTACTACTGTATGTTAAAATGTCAAAATAATGATAGCCAGGAAGTACTGAAAAAAATACATGCAACATCTGAATGTTGAACATTATTTAATGTGGTATATAAAGGTTAGGGTTGACCTCTGGGGTGACCGCAGACCCCATAGCGTTAATAATTGTGAATGTTAAAATAATGTTGCTATCCTTGGGATTGAATAGCTGTCCTATGAAAAGGATCTGATCTTCTTAAGTCACCAGTACATGGGAAAGTATGTAAGGAAGATGCAGTTAATGCTGTGCATCTGTGCATAAACTGCTCCATGCAAACCCTATAAAGTGACAGACAAACAGACATGCTCACACCCAGATCCTCAGTTGTGCCACAGTGGTCCTAAGATGAACAAAACTCTCCTCCACCAAGCTGACTACTGTTACAGGGGGTAATCAATTTTCAGTTTCTCGCTTCTTGCTCTCATCATGGCCACCGGAGGGCTTTTTGCATCATTCTTTCTAGCATTGGGGATAATCCTCAATGCAATCACACGCTAGGAGATGCAGCGAGCGTGCAGCAAATCCAAGAAAGCAATAGGCTTACAGTGGTGAGAAGCTGTCCCCCTGTGGCTAAATGTCTTACTCCTTAATTCAGTATTGCTTTAAAAGGCCTTTGTAAGGGATAGAACCTTGAGCTGTAGGTGCACTTTTTTTAGGACTCTACTCCGAAAGGCAATAATCCAGAGAGTTGCAGCTTGTTGGGATTTTGCAATACAAGATGTTTCATTTGAATGACATTTTGCTTCTTTCACCAGTCTGTGTGGGCGTGTGTTTGGATTTGTTGTGCTCACCGCTCCGTTAGGTTCCTTATGTACTCCTCTGTGGAGTTATCCTGCAGTAGATCCATCAGGGAACTGAAGGTTTGCTTCGAAGCTGTTAACGCCCTTTTGGCTACAGCCTCGATGTGGTCCGCCGTTTCTCTGTGACTACAAGTTAGGGAAAAAAGAAGATAAAACGAAAGGAGGGAAAAGGAGAAAGTGAGTAACATAGAATAATAGACCATTCCATCTGCCTGAGGAGAGATGAAATGGATTTCAGCATTGACGACTTCAGCTCACCGGCTCTCCGGTCCAGATTTGAGTAAGTACCTTATGAACAGTGTTGCATACTCTGAGCGGCCAAGAGCATCGATTCAGAGCCGAATGAAAATTAATGTGAAAAGCTAAAAGAGATCGAGTGGCACAAAGGTCCAGTGAGTAGGAGTTAGTGGCATCTAGTGAAGAGATTGTACATGCAACCAAATGAATGTTCCTTGTTCTAACTCCCTGCTAAACATGTGAAACAAAACACAGGACTTCTCCAGAGCTAGTGACGTTGTGTTCCACAGCATTTAAAATAAAAACTACAAATAATGATAAGCCGTTTGGAGCGGTTATGTCAAAATGTGGCGATGCGCTGTCTTGAAACTGTATCCGTTATTGATGCCTTTTCTCCATTCATGTTCCTTTGGGGTTGAAGCTCGGGGCTCACTGAACAAGCTGAGCAGAGACACTGTAGTGGAATGCACAAGAGACGGCCGACTACAGCGTATTTGAGAGATACTCAGAGCGTTTGCTGGAGTTGTCGGTAGATTTAGAGGCTGGCAATAATGATGCATGATTTTTTCTTAAACATTACTGATATGCCTCGTGCCTTTGGTGTTTTATATTGGAGAGGAACAGGAAATGATGCAACAATGTCTTGTTTAAGATCATAACCTGCTCAAAGTCAACACACTGAACACATGAAACGAATGATAGAGGGAGAAATAAAGTGGTAGTAGAAGTAGTAGCTTTTTTGCTAGTTGCGTGTTTTGAATGAATTTTATAATAGAATTAATTTCTGCTGCCTTAAGAGTTTGGTTTATTGTTAAAGGTAAAATATGAATTCATTAATAACATAAGTTTGTCTCTACTCAGATGGTCATCATAGATCACATGGACATCATCCGTCACAGGGTCATGGTTCATCACATGGTCACTTTTCCTACACTGAAATCAGAGTTCCCCATCTGCTAAATCTGTCTGTATCGAGTGATTGTAATCTATTTCTGCTTCTTCATCCGACACGGTTGTGCGCGAGAGCTTTAACACAGTGTTAATTTCTTGTGCTGCAAAAAGCCCTTTGACCTACTTACCTTTCTACCAGGAACTGTGACTCATTAACCATAATGTTCCATTTGTTAGGTCCTGACATCACCTCGAAAGGAATCATCTAGTCGAAAGAGAGAAACAGCGGGTCAAAGAAACGGAAAGCACAGGTTTTACTTTAGAGAGACTGATGTGTTCGATGGAATCATCTGAACTTCAGACTACATGTGAGGCCGTGAGTTTTATTGTTTTTTTCCAGCACTGTTTGCTTGGAGAATTTTAATCTGTCTTGAAAGCTGTTCTGAAGACCGGCATGCAGGCCAGTCTTCAAAATGACGGTCTGGGGTTTGCCAGACACTTACACTTACACTTCGCCAAATTTAATCCTCAAAATAAATCGCCCGAAGTTTTAGTCCCCATAAACGAAATGCCTACACAGTAAATGTAAAATACTTCCTCGTTTAAATTGAGAAAATGCTAATAAAATTGGGAACACTGGATCAACAATTGACAGGTTGTTTTTTTTTAATTTGGGGGGACTGCTCAGTTTATTAATGTGAAATTAAATTGCTGCTTAAGGCTTACGCGGATGATTAGGTTTTACAGAGGTTCGACGTGCCTGAGCTCACGCACACACTCAAGCAGAGATACGGAGAACTTCATATTGGCAAAAGTGAAGCTCTCTCTCCTCCCTGAATAACAGCAGTGGTATCCATAATAGATTCAGGCAAGCGTCATGGAGAAGCAGTGAAAAGCCTCGCAGTGGGTGAAGAACAAGTTGTAATTTTAGCTCCTATCAAGCATTCTTTGGATTTTCTTTAGGAGGCATAAATACATCACTCAGAAGGAGGGGGAGGGTGGACGGCAGGAAAATAAATATTTTTTAACTTTGTGGGGTGGGGTTGTAGATCTATACATAGGAGCTTCTTTAAGGGTTGTAATCTGCAGCTTTCCATAGTGAGGACAAGAAAAATTAATCTGGACCAGAGCATTCAAACCATTAACATCGTGTTGAAGAGACAATATGTATGGTTCTCCTACCATGTTATTCAGGTCCAGTGTTGCCTGATTCAGCTGCTCCTGCGAAGCTCTGATCATGGAAATTGTCTCTGTCAATGTTTGACAGACATTGCTGCTCCCTTCATATGTCACACTGATGCTGCAGTTCAAAGTAGAAGTGATGCCGTGCAGCTGCGCTAGAAGTCTGCCAGCAGACGCTTCCAGCAAGGAAAATTGTTTTATGAAGGCCTCCCGGGCCTCTGAAAGAACAAAGAGCACAAAGCAAATAAAACCGCTGTTAAGTTCTTCACGGATTATTTCTTCTGGAATACTATTATTCAAAATCTCAGTGGTGAGTTGCATTACTCTCCTTTACTCTGACTCTCATCCGTCCTTTATAGCTTGTAGTCGAAACATGTATATCCAGGCACAGTAAGAGACTTGAATTTGAAGGTGAGTATGATTAGGAAAAACCTGTTTGTTGTTTCATTATGTGACATGCTGCTCATCTATTTAATTGCATGTTGTATAACGAGATAACCATGTATACGTCTCCCTCCCACATATCCATTAAATTATTATTAGGCCAATCCATGTCTTGTAGGGCACGCCTGATTACCATGAGTGTGTATAAACATGCATGTGCTTTGAGGGAGATTGTTAGACACTGTTATTGTCATCCCAAAGATAATCATAATAAACCACAAATTATAGTTGAACCTCCTGTAATATAAATAGAGATTAAGTTGGTCACTATGTTGCCTTGCTCTATATTGTTATTATTTGTCTCCATTTGACCCATGCAGCTGAGCCTTTAAGGCTAATCTCCTCAAACAACGCATAATGAGGATATATCCGCAATGTGTTAAAGTTATTAGAGGAGGTTTGTGTTGTTGTCCGCTTCCTGATTTAATCACTTTATTGTGTTACATCCGGAAGTGCCACGCTGGCAGCCCATTTCCAGAATGCTGTGGGTGGTTTTGTAAATTTCTTCGCACTTCATGTTGGTATTCCATGTAGTGATGTAGTATCTCATAACCGGAAGACGGTTTTACTGCAATTTGTTGTTGATGTTATCATCTCTCTGTTTAAGTGTGACACCACTAAGGACGGCAGCAAGCTGCTCATTTCACAAAGCAGATGCTGCTGACTGTCTCCAGACTGACCACACAGGAAACAGAGAGAGGAATTATCTTGGTTTATGGTAACTGTTACCTTGGAAGGCCAGAAATTCCTCCAGAGCGTTGGGTAGATTATCCTCCCTCTGGTGCTCGTGCTCATGAAGTCTGGCCATGTGATACTTCAGCAGGTGGTTCTGCTGCTTCCCAAATCTACCTCGGCAATCAAACTGACCCAAAACCTTCTCCAAATCCAGTAAGCGAATCCTCAGATTTTCTGCCTGTAATAGAACCAAGATTTATTACTGACGCTGTCTGTGACTGAATGAATTTTACAAGAACATCCCCAATCAACAGCAAAAGAAAAAAAAGAGGAAAAAACAGGGCTGCGACAACCAATGCTGAAGCAAAAACATCCGTTCATGGAGATCGGTATGTATTAATTCAGACAAGGGGTTTGAGACAGGATTCTGATTCTCAGTATGTCATAATATCAAAATGTAGCATTTCAACAAAGGCAATGAATAAATGAATATCAACAGCTGATGGATGAAATACAGGTTCCCTACCAACAACCACTCACACTGTTCTCTGCTTAGAATGTGACTATTTCAGAAGATGGATAGATTAAATTTCTTGGAAAATGGAAGTTCAGGTCTATAAAAATGAAAAAAAAAAAGAAGAAAATAAAAATGGAATGAAGGAGCTGTGATTGGCACCAATATCTTTTTTTGATCAACAATAAATCAGACATTGCTATTGTCCTCAACCATCAGGTCCTTGAGCTCGTTAGTCTTCTACTTCATGTGGCCAAAGCCAGAGGAAATGTGGGCAGGAAGAAAGAGTAGAGGGAAGCAGGAAGAGAAGCTGGGGATGTGCTAGTGAGAGTAATTGCAGGTGCTCAGAGGAGACAAGGCTCAGGATGTTCACTGAATTGCTAACACCATTCAAATCACAGCGAGCATTCACACAGGTACACGGCGGTCTAGAGTGAACACAAAGCCACTTTAGCTGTAAATAGAACGTGTAGAGAAAAAAGACGCGCCATGTCAGGGGTATTGGATCGACCCACAGAGGCCAAATCCAGACACGTGGCACTCTTAGACTAAAGACGTGCGTTGAAAGGTAAAGAGAAAAAGGGACAGGAGGAAGCAGCACAGTACATCATTAGGGCAAATCTCTCTTTATGTTTCACTGCACATATACTGTTTGGTTGCAATAAACAAATATAGTGGAGGCATATGGTCGTGAGGGTCTACACAGGCAAGATGTACTGGAGGGACCATACAATTTCAAGAACAAATTGCACCTCATAATACAAAGAGTCAAGGGACCATCTGTGTACAGGGAATTTATATTATCATGTACAGAAATATGTGCAGCAAGCGCACATTAATCCACCTGACAAGAGAATAGAGATTCACACAGGAGTATGAGTAAATTTACTCAGGTAGTATACAGTATTTTTTTTTTCTCTCCACATTGCATCTAAATGTATGTAACCGAGCTTTTAAAAGAAACTGACAGCTGTAAGGGGGGTGGGGCTTTCCATAGAAGACTTGACAAGGAAGAATATTAGAGCTGGAATTAGTCAAACTATTAGACGATCAAGAGAATTAATAATAAATGAGAGTACTACCAAACTATTAATAATTGAAGATATTCATGAAGAAAAAAAAAAGTCACACTTTCACTTTTATCCCCTTTGCAAATAGGAGGTTGTTCTGCTTATTCATACGTCATATATTAATTGCATTTTGGAATAAAAAGAGTAATCATTAGTTTAAATTAAAAAAAAGGAAGAAAATCGCTACCCATATTCTGTTTACAGACGTCTAAAAGCTACTATTATCATTAACTTTGTGCCAAAAAGGCCAGTGGAAGTTTCTTCCACTTGTGTCACACATAGAGATGAATGCTTGAGAACTGAGTCCCATAACTGGGGGTCGCCTCAGATATGCAGACTCTTTCAGGTTAATGCTTTAATTCTCTGGCCGCCAATATTAGTTTTATTTCAAATTCACCACACTCACAGCCTCATTTGCCTCAGGTGGGTTTAATAATCATAGGGTAGGCTATCTGTTCAATGCCAAATTGGACAGATGCAGTTAGCACTAGTTAGATAACATTATGGAGTATATAGCATCTGAGTACAGGACCGGACTGGAGATCTAGAATATTTCAAACGTTGCATGTTAGCTGATGCACCTTAGAGGCTTAGTAGGACATACAATTATTTCTAAGTACCTTCTAATTTCTTGGTTAATTTTCTATACTCCCACTGGAAAGGCCCAATCCCTCCCACCCCCCTCATTCTTTTTTCCTTAGCTTTTCTTTTCACAGACTATTTGAGAAGTAATGGCGGGGTTTTGTGGTTTGTCCTCTGAGATGGCAACAAAGATAGTAATAGACGTGAATCTGACATCTGTATAAAAACGAAACCGAAAGACGTTCAGGACATTAGTTTAGTGGCCCCAAATGGAAGCTTTAAAAGCAGCTAGTAGCCCTTAGCTCACACAAAAAAGAAGAAAATACACATGTCTTCAAATTGGGGAGAGTGTGCGTGGTCCAGGACCTCCTTACCCTCATAGCATTGGATGAGATCAACTGCCGTGTAAAAGGGAAGATAAGTAATACATTTTTCCAGGTAATTCCACTGTTCAGAAAGCCCTAATTTACAGTATGTATTCACAACATGGCACAATAGATGCCAATGCTGTTGTGTCATAATTCACGCCTGTTTTGCCAACTGAACCCCAGCTGGCTGTATAAAATCACACACCAGAGAGGCGGGACTGTTGTTTTGTTCAATGTAAAAAAGCAAACATGTTGTAGAGAAGGGTCTTTGTCCTGGAACTGCTGCTGTTCATATAGTTTCTAATGAGCAGCCCATGAGGCAGTGCAGTGGCTAATTGGTACATTTTCTGACACTGAGCTGACCCAATCTGTGTGTTTGATTCTCAAGTGGTGAGGAGTCAACACTTGAGGCTTGGCTTCGATCCCCTGTCATGGAACGCCAGAGTTTCCCAAATTTCCCACAGGATCAATGAAGTATCGATCTATATAATCTCATCTTTTAATATGCCCATACTTCCTGCTGGTGTCCTATGTTTCTTGAGTGAGAAATATCATGATTCTGGATCTAAAGTCAATTAATCAGAAATCAGAAATGTCAGAAATGACAGAATAACGTGCAGTTGTGGTTGAAAAAGTCTCAGGCAGAAATCTACAGTCTGATTCCTCCAAATATTCAAAATGACTGGTTATTAGTATTTGCATATAATATAGCATTGTACACTTTATTAAGGTGGAGTAATGGCGTTCGGTGTCAGCGTGATTTTGGTTGACCGCCTACATAAAAAATGGCCTTTTTTTTTCCCCCTTCAAGAGCTGCCTGAAAAGTCAGATTTTTCCTCAGGAGTTAGAGCTGTGGCAGTTCTCCTCTATCAAGAGAAGATAAATGTGATTCCTGGTTACTACAAAACTGTTATATCTCTATGTTGTCTTCTTAGCTGGCTTGCTAGCATGAATACTAGTTATTACTGGAGGTGATCTAGATGATATAGGAGGTGATCGGGCCTTCTGTTCTGCTGCCCCTCGTCTGTGGAATGCCCTCCCTGACCATCTGAGGGCTCCACAGACGACTGACACATTTAAAAAAGGACTTAAAACTTTCCTTTTTAGCAGAACCTATAACTTTAATTAACATTGCTGCTTTTTAGTCAT